>WEIS01010428.1:7871-20591 GCA_013389965.1 Todus mexicanus
GCACTGCAAGAAGGATCTGGAGGGGCTGGAGCGGGTCCAGAGGAGAGAGACCAGACTGGGGAAGGGACTGGAGGGGAAATCTTATGAGGAGAGGCTGAGGGAGCTGGGGCTGTTCAACCTGGAGAAGAGGAGGCTCAGGGGGGACCTTATCACTCTCTACAACTCCCTGAAGGGAAGGTGTCGGCAGGAGGGGGATGGGCTCTTCTCCCAGGCGATTTGTTACAGGACGAGAGGACCCGGCCTGAAGCTGCACCAGGGGAGGTTTAGGTTGGACATTCGGAAGCTCTTCCTCACAGAAAGGGGGATAAAACCCTGGGATGGGCTGCCCAGGGAAGTGGTGGAGTCACCGTCCCTGGAGGGGTTTAAGGCCAGACTGGATGCCACACTTAGTGGCAGGGTTTAGCTGATGTGGTGGTGGTAGGTCATAAGCTGGACTCGATGATCTCAGAGGTTTTTTCCAGCCTTAATTATTCTATGATTCTGTTATTTTTAACATCTCAGTCTTTCTGTGGCTCTTAACTATGTAAACTCCTTCTAGATATTGCAGTGGCATTTGTTGTCTTCTGTGATGGCCTCCGTGGCACTACCTGATATGGAAAGAAGGAAATATGCGATTTTTCAAAATAGTTTTCTTCTGTGTTTTGTGGCAGATCATTGAGTATTTGCTGTTAGGAAAAAATGAAATGTCTGAGGTGAATTTACAGAATCTAGGTTAAATAATGATTACTTGTCCCAGTTTAAGTTGTGCCCCAGATTTGAACGTTATATTATATAGTTAAGTCATATAAATTAATGGTGAATCTGTTTCATAGCTGATTTTTAGTTTCCCCTGAGATGCTACCCTAGTAAATTATTTTGATCTTCTACAGTTTCATGTATTTCTGTCTTTGTTTTTAGAATTCTTCTTTGTTTCCAATGGCTATAGGCAAAAAACCAGGTAGAGATGCTTAGGGAAAGTACAGTTTTTCTGAATATTTTTGAGTCATTTGAAATGTTTTAATGTTCATGGCAGTATAATACAGCTTATTAAGTAGGATTGGGAAATTGGAGATGCTGCTTTCTGGGTCACCACTTCAAAGACGCCTACATGCAAAAGTAACTTGTGTTTTCCACAATTATCATCACTGTTATTCTCCACTAAAGGCTGAGATAGAAGTGAGCCAAGGAGCCAAGCTGCCTTCTTGCCATTCAGAATAATGCATCCAATTCCCCATTCCGGTCTGGAAGCCCTGTCAGTGCAGAGCGTACCTGTTCTACAATATCAATTTGCAGGACTCTCATAAGCTTACATAAATAATGTATTGCCAAATAAAAGCACCCCTGCTCTGGGAAACATGACATCAATTTTAGTAGGTTTCTGTATGTCAAATATAATGCATTTTGTTATGATAACCTTAACTAGAATTTTTATTTTAAGGAGATGGGTTGGTAGAAATTTCCCAGATAGCTGTTTAAGGTCAATGTCATAGAAGCACTCAGTGCGTTGTTGAACCAGTTTGTACCACATCACATTGAGATAAACTTAAAGCAATTATATTTCAAACAACTGGGGATGCAGACAAGGGGAAGAAATAAGGTGGTGAAAGGGAGAGGTGAAAAGAAGCAGAGATGTATTTCAATGTGTTTGACGTACAAGTGGCAGTAATAGGAAGTTAATGTTGTAATCAATGGTTTGTTCTTATAATGAAGCTAATTGCCATTACATTTGTGCATTTCGTGTTTTGAGCAACAGTCAAATAATCCATGAAAATAAGCTTTGTTTATAGAAGATGTGAACCAATCAATGCAGTGTTTTGGAAAGGACTAATACGTTTGGAATCATGTAACTAACTATAATAGAAAAATAGTTTACAGGGAAAAAACCAAATAACTTTTCCAACACCTTTATGTTGATCTTTATAATTATCTATTTGGTGTAGTAAATAAAATTCATATCATCTTGTAGCTGATTCTCTTGTTATTAGGAAAAATACTTAATTTAAAAATTAATTTGATCTCAAATATTACTGACATGTAAAGCTGATATAAAGATGAATCACAAACCCCTCAGTATGTTTGTGGAGGGGTAGGCAACTTGTTCAATAGGGATTTCGGTTCCCACTGACTGTACGAGTTCAGATTCATTTTACTGCAGACAATCCAGTATGAGTTAATCTGCACTGGAAGCACTGAGAAACATTCCACGATATCATCATTAGATAAAAGACAAGATGGTGGAATCAAAGGAAGGCATTGAGGTGACAGTGACCTACTTTGCTAAAGCAGAGGAATGGACACAGAAAAACTGCGCTAAGCTCCAACATAGCAGGAGCTAACCTTGAAAGGACTGAAAATAACAGAGCTTGTAGGGCTCCGCATCTCAAGTCTGTGACATTAGTAGAGCAGAAATTAAAAAGCTGTGAATTGCCATTAGGACAAGCCTATACATTGTTTAATCGTGTTATACTGAAAAAGTGGAATGTCTTCAGCGATCTGCATGTGAAAACCATTATCCTGTGCGCTGTTCAGCTGATTTAATGAACAGCAACCCCTTGAACACCTTTGAAAACTCCTTGCAAAATGCATGGAGTCTACTTGGGCAGAAAGATAATAGGGGGTCAGAATGTGTACAAAAACCTTGTAGAGATGGCACATGTGCCAGTTGTGCTGAGGGTGACTGAAATAGCGGTGTTCCAGCTCGCAGCTGACTGCTGGTACGTGTCTGGTTGGATTGTCCTGATTCTCCATATATAATAGTGTGGGTAGGATGGGAGTTGGCTGAATGTGGATGAAAGTCGTCCTGATTTATTTAGTTCACAAATAGGTGAATATCTCTCCTTTTATCCCGTTTAGCAAGAAGTGATCATGTTGTTTGTAAGGAATATTTTTAGAGCTTTGTCTGGCACAGCAGAGTGTCCATAGATAACAGTAGCAATGGCCATTGGTCTAACAGTTGTCATTATGAGTTGGAATGAAGTTGTTCTTTGCAGTAAAATTATCCAAAGGAAAAGTGCAGTACCAAAGCTACTGCTCAGAGTTATTTGCATTCGCACTGATTCAGTTTCATTATACTTTTCCAGTGATGCTGAACTTAAAATGTCTTTAGTCACTCATTGGCACTAATAGCGATCTTTGCTGCTGATGTTCACGTGAGGTTGTTCTGGAGACATGATTCTCAACTCCTTTGCAAGTTTCTTTATCATATTTTTCCACAAAGGTTTTTTCTTTTCTTTCTTCTAAGCCATCTTTTATATATTTTAGCAAAATGCTACACCTTACACTAGCAGTATCAGTTGTCTTGTTTTTAGCATTGTATGCTCCGTGTAAAGCCTGTGGAACATGGGACAGCATCGGCATTTGGTGTGCTTCATTGCCAACCGGTACATCAGTTGCAATCTTCTCTCTGATTTCTTCTCCTCCCTGAATCTGTCCTCCCTTCGTTTATCTTTCATCTGTGTGTTCCTTTTTGTTGTATATTTCAGTTTAAAAATCTGCAACAACATTCTCATTTTACCAGAAAGCTTTACAGTGCTGTTTGCAGCACATTCATCGCGGAGATTCTTTACAACCAGTTAGATTCTTCATTTTTGTTTTACCTCTTATGCAGACCATAACAATCACAAATTGATCTGGGAAAGTCAGGAATAAACTCGTGAAATATCTGATTCTTAATAGGCACCTGCAAAGTACATCTGTGGTTCATCACAACTGGGCTATGGCCATCTTCCTGGATGCTAAAAAAAAAAAGAGAACATGCAAATATATTCATTTTAATGCCATTTTTTTTGTGGAAGTGAACATTCAGGGCAGTTTTGGAGACTGTACTTCTCTGAAGACAAATGCCAACACAGTTTCTTTTGAAACACTCTTCCAGGGGTGTATCCAGTATAGGGAATATTCCAGCAGTTATTTCAGATGTTCTCAGGCCATTTTGATGCATTTGGACTGTATAGGGACTGTAAAGGAGTCAGTGATAGTTGTGCCAGCATGGCACTCTTTACAGTAGCTTGTACGTGTTTACTATTTTCATATTCTCTTCACAAAAGCAAGCTGATAAGGAGAACTATTTTTATTCAGGGGAACTTCTTAAGAGGCTCTCAGTGCTCCTGACCTTGTGTTGTAGTGGAAAATAATAGGCAAAACACAAGACTAGCAAACGAATTGTGTCATCAAGTGCAAGAAGACGTAAGAAGCTTTGTATGGATACTCGATTGAAAGCTGAGTTTTCCTCTTTGAGACAGTTGTTTGGTGGGATGAGTACTGGTTGCTTTGAGCCCTGCAGTGATTTAATAATGTTTTAGACCAAGAGGTGGAACAATTTTTAATGTTGAACCGTGTGGGGTCACAGATAACACTGTGTTAGGTCATGAATTTACTTCTATGCACATAGTATTTGTTTTAAAAGATTGCAGGCACTACTTAGGATGAGCAGTGTGTTCAGCTACCAAAAAAGAAGCCTTCGAATCCCAGAGGTGCAGAGCAGAAACAGCTGGAGCCACAAGGTGCAACCCAGGGAAGCTCAGCTGTGTTGGTGAGCTCAGCAGCAGCTTGGAGAGGCTGGGGACTCCCCTTGGAGATCAGCAGAAGTTCACTGTGCAAAATGTGGAACAACCTGCTTCAACTTGGAAGTCAGCCCTGCTTTGGGCAGGAAGGTGAACTAGACACTCGAAGACATTGCCTCCCATCTCATTACTCTGTGAATCAAACATGAACTCCCCGGAGCAGGTGTGTAGTGGAAGGTGCTGTAGTGTTCCAGTGTGGCTAATTACGCAGCCCTGATTACATCTGCTGTCCTTCCTTCCAGTTAATCCAGTCCTGAAGGACTGTTCTTGTTCTTTTTCTCAGGTAACTCGTTTACCACGTTTTCTATTCCTTCTCAGCTCTTCTGTTGTATTTAAGGAAAATCCAATCTCTTCAGTTAATTTTAATTCCATAAAGTATTTAGAATAAATACTATAAAATTCAGTTGTCTTTGGTACCAATATTTGTTTTGTTAGATCTGCAAGCAATTTGGCCTTTATTTTTTATTTCTTTTGGTGTAGAAGGTGACTTTAGGAAATACTTGTTTCATTCTGTTTATTTAGAGAATGACCTTCAATACTGATAGCATTTCGTTGTAGCGCACTTTTTAGCGCACTGATTAAATAATGAATAGTAAATCAACATAGTTAAATGGGATACGACTGCACAAATTTCTGTATAAATTGGGAAACGTCACTGCGTGTTCTCCAAGGATGAGCTTTACCAATTCTGGACATTTTTCTGTTTCAAAAGACCCTTCCAGAGGAATTCCAAGTCTCTTCCTTCCCAGAGCATTAAGCTATACAAGCAAATAGTCCTTACACTGTAGAGTGGTTGAATATTAAAAGTGTTCTATGGCTTAATTGTTTTTCTGAGCTGCTGCTTTTAAAATTTTTAAGGGAATGAAACAAATGAGAAATTCTAGGCAGAACAATTTGTGTTTCGAAATACATAGAAAACAGTAAAACCAGGGTTCTGTGTTTTCTCTTTCTTTTTTTGTGTGTGTTTATAACACAGTAGGTTTTAGGGAATTCAGCCAGTGTTAATACTAAATGGCACTTCAGATATATGGTAAGTTTGCAAAGGAGTTTAATCCTTATTTTTTCCCTTCAGAAGTATCAGAGCATTTTTATTTAGATTTGGCTAAAATTATCTGTCATATGCAGATGATTATGCAATATCTGCCAACATCCTACCCTAAGACAGTTATAGCAGATGGCCGAATGGGTTTCATGTGGCATTTGTTTAAATGCAACTGTATCTAATTTTTCCTGTTATTATTAACACCATTTTAGTTTTAAGGATTTGATCTGCATTGAGGTAACTACTTCCAGACTATTTCTGCCAAGTTTTGTGTTGAAAAGGCAGTATTTCAACCTTTAGTTTTTGCAGGACAAATATTTTGCAGTAGCAGTCTAAGAGTTATATATCAACACATTGAAAATTTATGGTAAGAATGACAAATATTTTATCCAGTGCTAACTGCACTGCTGTATAAAGAAAACAGGGCTTGTTATTTAATCTGTATGTCTCTCCTCAAGTGTTTATTTTGAAACAAAATGAGAATATGGTACTGAGACTTACTTAACTGACCAAGTATTAAATCAGCAATTTGAGGTACGTATGACAAATATAAACAAAGTCAGTTAAAGATGCATTTGCGTGAATAAAGCCCAGAAATGTGAATATCAGAGGCTAAACCTTTGCATCACTGATGGGAGACACTAATAAACCAAGATGTCCCCTGGGGGTTGGATAATTCCTCCGTTTTTTAATATGATTATTATGACATATTGCTGCTCAATGAAGCTTCAGATCTCTACACAAGTATATATAGTACATACACAGATTTCCACACGTGTATTTGTGTGTGTATCTATATATGTACACATACGTAAGTGTGTAGCTCAGTGTTTTAGTAATTGCTTCACTGGACCTACAAATTCAGCTCATGGACATAATTTTTCTCAAGTGTGTTACTCTCACACGTTTTTACATAAGGCTCTATTTTAAGTAACAGAGCATGGTCAGAAACCCCCCGAATAGGGACCGAAAGGTGTTAAGAAGCTTCTTTTTATCAGTGAAGATCTTCCTTGAGTGCTTCAGCATCTCAGCTTCTATTCCTCTTTCTTCTAACCTATTGTGTCTCACTTTTGAGCAAACCTCTTCTGCTTCTGTCTTCTAAACCAGCTGCTCTTTCCAGGTAGGTAGTGATCCACCTTCCTCAGCTTTCCCAGCTGGCTGCTTCTGGTTTTGCCAAGTTGCCTTACGCAATACCAATCCCACTGTGTGTGTGTTTTGGCAACCGGGTTCTCCGTGTACGGTGGAATATTAAGTTATTCTCACTAGTCCCTTGCTCTTTAAATTTCAGTTCAATATCATTTCTCTGGAATGCTGCATTGGAATATTCTGGGGTTCAAGCTGCTTCTGCTGCTGTACCCTACTGTTAAAACAATAGATGGTATATACTGTATTCAAACATGATTTGTAGCACTGGTGAACATGATGTGCAGAGAAAACTCAGTATTATGGGTAGTCAAGTCAGTCATGAGGTGCTTGATGTGCAGAGCACTTCTGGCTTTTAAGGTTATTTCTGAGAAGCATCTGTGGTTTTGCCTTGGCTATCATAGTTTGCAGTTTCTCTATTTTTTACAGGACATAAAAGGTAATAATACGATGCTGTTATTAGCTGCAAAATAAAGCACTGTTAGCACTCTTTATTTGGAATCCACATGCTGTATTGATTTTGCAATAGGAAGACATGCTGATCAGAAATGTAGTAAATAACGAGCCATCAACAGGAAAGCATTGGTTCAAGATACGATAGAGAATTGGAGTCCTAGTTTGAAATGATGGAAGGAAATCAAAGAAGACAGTAAAAACACAAGCAAGAATAAATAAAAGTAAAATGATAGTGAAAGGACATTGAGGTACTGAGAGGTTTTTTACTGTGTTCTGTGTTTGCTGTGGGGGCATCAGCCTATATGCTGCAATATCAGTTTTTTTTGAGAGCAAGAACCGGAATGCTTGGTTTGTATGTTAAGTTACTTCCAACAGAAGTAATACATCACTGTGTTTGTTTGCACTTCTTGTCAATACCCATAAGGAGACAGCAGCGATAGTTTAACATCCACGCCCTGTACAAAATGAGCTAACCCTTAAACTGCTAATGCTAAACTAATAGTCTAGTTGCAAGTCTCAGGTAGCAGCGAAGGGAGAAAAATATTTAAACTGTCAGAGAGACAAACCAGCCTGCCCGTAGCACTGGGCCAGCCAGTAGGAAAGTAAACATCACTCACAGTGAACTGTGCTACAGCATCTGCTGTTTAGAAGTACTAAAAGTATACTAAAACCATTTAAGTGACGAAAAAATAAGATTTTCAGCATTGTTCTCCTCATCAAAAGGGCTTCTGAAACTTGGTTTAGCTCTAGAATTTATTCCTGGAGAGTTGTAACTAAGACACTTGGGGAGGAAATCTATGGGAACATCTGCGATTCATGGGTAAGCACAATATTTTGATGCCCAGGTCTATATGTAAATGTTTGCATGATTGTATTTGTTACTTTAAGAAGCAAAAGCAATACTATCATGACCTTTTCTTATGGACTATATCATCTTTATCATCATTTGGGGCTCCCCAATCTAAGAGAGACTGGGATCTTACTGGAGAGAGTCCAACGGAGAGCTATGAGGATGATTAAGGGACTTGAACATCTCTGCTATGAAGAAAGGCTGAGAGAACTGGGGCTGTTTAGTCTGGAGAAGGCTGAGAGGGGATCTTATTAATGTCTATAAATATCTGAGGGGTGGGGGGTAAGTAGAAGGGGCCAGTCTCTTTTCCATGGTGCCCAGTAATAAGACGAGGAATAATGAGTGTAAGCTAGAACATGGGAAGTTCCACCTCAACATGAGGAGAAACTTCTTTCTTCTGAGGGTGATGGAGCCTGGCACAGGCTGCCCAGAGAGGTGGTGGAGTCTCCTTCTCTGGAGACTTTCAAAACCTGCTTGGATGCGTTTCTGTGTGGCCTGCCCAAGGTGATCCTCCTTTGGCAGGGAGATTGGACTAGATGATCTCTAGTCTAGTCCCTTCCAGCCCCTAACATTCTGTGATTCTATGATCTCTTTGTTGTTTCATATGACAGTAAGACTGTTCAAATTATCCCGGGGCCCGGACTCCTGAGGCACACATGAAGCTGAGGAGTTTGTATGGGTTTCATAAGTGCTGAGGCAATTCTGTGCATGAGTGTAGAAGCCCTTCTGGTGGGAGGTTCTGTTGTGGTTCGATCTAAACGAGGCAAATCCTTCGTACCTCTATACCAAACATACAGTAGCCTTCATACAGTGGGGTTGCCCTTTTCAAGAGGCATTTATGAACTAGAAGAGCACAAGCTCTGCATTAGTACCACAGAAGGTGGTAATTACAGCAAGCGTGTTCGCTCTGACAGAAAGGCTTTGTGTGTTTTATCCCAATGGTGGGTGGCAGTGGTGGCGATTCTTGTGGGCAGACCTACCCCTTCGATCACAGTGAACACGCAGAGCTGTCTGCTGCCTCTCAGCAGAGTATTTTACAATACGCATCTTTCAAAGTCTTCCCTTAGTGTAGAGTATAATGAAATCTATCAGAAATAGATCTGATTTTTTTTTTTTCCTCCTCTTCCTTCATTTAGTAAGTCAGTCTTTAGTCAGCTCGCATTTGTAGGATTACATCCTGTCTTGGAGACACACATTTTGTGGCAGTAAAACACTCTTGTATTGCATATATTTATTTGAGGCTAAGGGATAAGGTTTTCTTTCCACTCAGGCAATCAGTCGGTTCCTGTGTACTTACCATCTGGCTTTTCAACTTAGAATTTTTGTTTTCAAAATATGTTGCAGTATGTAATTTGTGCAGCATGTCACACATTTATTTAAACCCCTGTTTTGGGGACCTTGAGCTTCCTTCTGTAATTTTGGTTTTTTGGTGGTTTTTTTTTCATGAGCATAGCATTCTGCACTTAAAAAATAAAAAGAGAGCTTAGATTGGATATCGGCAGATCTTGATAGTACTGTAATTTAATGTAAGGAGATTGATACAGAAGCAGTTTGCATCCAGCCGAGGAGGAGCTGGGATGTCATGTGGTGTCCTGGATTCTGTTCAGCTTAGTTTGCCCCAGCAGCTGCTGGTCCAAGCAGTTGGGAGGTGCTGCAGCCAGATAACCAACCGAACCAGCTAATGGGATATTGATACCACCCTGAGTCCTGCCACTGTATAAGGGGAGGGCTGGTTTGGAGTGAGGGTGCCTGTTCTCAGTTTGCTTCTGCGTATGGCGTCAGTGCGGCCAGAACAGGGAAAGTTGACATCTTGGGCACTGGGAGAGCCTTCCCGGCTTCTATCGCTCACTCTGTATCTCATTCCATCAGTACTATCGTTAGTGCTGGTGTTTTTTTTCTCTCTTTGTTTTGTATTATTAAACTGGCCTTATCTCAACCCCCAGGATCTTACATTTCTTTCTTCCTCCTGATTCTCCTTCCCATCCCACAGGAGCAGGATGGGGAAGCAGTGGGCGAGCGGCTGCGGTGTTTAGCTGCCAGCAGAGGTTAAACCACGATATGCAGGCAAGAGAAATCTAAGAAGTCAGTGCGAACTGCATCTCTCTTGGCAAGTGGTAGATGTCAGTTTGTGAGTGTTGCTTCCAGGTGGCTCGCAGTGGCTCTTACTTTTTAATAAATCTGCACATTAAATTTCTACTTTTAGATTGCAGGTGTTTAAACAGGCTCTGTTTTGTGCTACAGGTGCTGGTCATACTTGAAAATACTAATGCGAATCAGTAATAATGATGGAATCTTCTTTCTGTCAACTGATTTTTAATTTTTTAAGGATTTTAGAACTCATTTTTGATTCAAGCTTTGAACCATTTTATCTCCAGTGTTAGCTGCTGGTGTTGTAATAAACTGGTAGGATGCAGTGGTTGGGATGGGGTAAAGGAAGGGTAACGTGTGCTCTTCAGGATGATATAAAGGAGCATTAAGGGTGCTTTTTTCATGAAATATCTCAGCTGGTGTTCATGGCTGACTGTAATAAAGGACTTGCAAGTCCTTCTGATTCTTCCAGTCATTGGGCAGGGCTGTTCTAGCAGTGCTGAACAGTAGAGCATCCCCACTGCGCTTCTGAACCATGTTGTTCGTGGCCTGTAGAAATGACAGCAACTCTCACAGGGGCTGTCCTGAAGCATGCGGCGTCAGCAGTTTAAATGAGTATGGCACTGGAAAAGCCTGAACAAAAGGCTGTGATGCGTGAGTAGATTGCCAGACTTCAGCTGTGGAGCAGAAACGTTCCTTAATGTCAGGTACCCATTGCTGTGATCATATACTCCAGGAGAAAATAATGAGCTGGTTTGCAATGAAGGCCTGAGATGTATCTCGTAATCTTTCCTGTACGCAGCTTGTCACGCTTCCTTAGCCCGTCTGATCTCTCTCTTTGGAAGGACCGTCCCAACTGTAGGTGTTAGCCCTTTCTGCTAACAGATAGTCACGAGCGGTTGTGTGGAACTTGAGGCTCTGCATTGGTTTGAAGGAATCTGTTCCATTTGTAGTGGACACACTTTTTAGCATATTGTGAGTGATCAAAACTTGCCGAAGCCAGTTCTACGTTTCTGTCAATCTGTTACCTCTTCGACTTTTTGTAGTATCAGTTACTGATATTTTTTAATTATTTTTTTAAGGGTTTTTTTTTTTTTTTAATGTAAGTCTAAAACATTCACAGCAGTGTTGCAGACTCCTTGAGTCTGGGGAAAACCTGACCTCTATTTTAATTTATTCAAGACCTCACATGCAAGTTTCATACTGCTCAGTATTTTATAATTCTGTCTGCTTGCAGCTTTTCAATATCCGTGCGTTCAGAAACACTTCGGGAGCTCTGCTCAAAGTAAATACTTCGTAGGGAGCCAGCAGCTCTCTAGTGAGTGGATCTGCTTAGCATTAGTCTCCTGTCCCTCCAGATGAGAGAGAAATCTCTGTGTTGCATTCTGCTTCTCTACCTTGTCCGTCTTGTGCGCTGAAGGGTAGGGCACAGTTCAGTCTTGCTTAATTGATGCACTCTCTGTGGTCTACCTATGATGATGATGTTACTGCTTGTTGTAATGGTTGCTGATTTGGCTTCTTGTCCTGCTGTGTGCTCTGACTGTGCTTGAAGGCTTATTACTGACTGAAGTAAACCTTCCTCAGTCCACAAAAGGCTTTTTTTTTTTTCCCTTTACAGAATCACAGAATTAACAAGGTTGGAAAAGNTTTTGCCTGGCCTGTCAGGAAGCAGAGTTAAGTGTTTATTCCTCAAAGAAACAGGGACTACATTGTAATTTATTTATTTTTTCCTCTAGCGTTTTGCTTCTGTTGCACCTTTCATACCATTGCTTTAGCCCGAAGTGGTGGTTTATGGCAGATGAGGGACAGTGATTTTTCTGAAATGTGAAGGCTCCCTTTAGTCATCAGAAAGTTCTGGTCTCATTACTCTGTGGAAAGAAAAACTAACAAAAGCTTGGATGAGAAAGAGCTGTTCAATGACAGAGGCAAAGCATAACTTCCAGTGTATTTGTCTTGGAGTAAAAGTAATGAATGCCCTCTATTGAACAAGTAACCTATCGATTACTGTGTAACCAATGTACTCTAAAATCTCTACCATGGCTTTTTCATTTAATGGATATGAATGTCTACAGCTTTTATCATTTTGTTTTTGAGAAATATTGAGGCTTGTAGCCAGAGTAACAAAGAACCGCTTAACAGTTTTGAGATCTTCTGACTTTAAGAGGCACTTTGTCAACTTTACAGTTGTGTAAGGATACTGATTAATTTGCATCTACATTATGTAATTTAAAGATAAAATGATTCATGTTTCATCTGTTTAAAAAAATCTTCTGTAGTGGCTTTCTTCTGCTGTCTAAAGAGGGATTACATAAAGAAATGTGCTACTGAATGCATTTATCAACTCGAAAAAGGCTTCTCTGAGTAGCTTTTCTAAGAGTTTCTTTTTCCTTTTCCCACTTAGTTTTATATAAAGTGGTGAACATCAGGAATATCAATTCTAACACATCGCTAGGGAGAGTTCTTGAGAGATTAATACTGTTACCCTTGCACATTAGTGAAAGGGCTGGGGTTGCTGAATCTTTAACCAGGCAGCTGTTCCCAAAATGTTCAATCATTCTTCTTAAATAAGCTAACAAAAAGAAATTGCTCAATACAGTCAG
>WEIS01010436.1:0-13231 GCA_013389965.1 Todus mexicanus
TTTTTTTTCCTAATGGAGTGCAAACTGGGTTTACTTTTTTCTAATTGACTTTTTTTTTTTCTAATGGAGTACAAACCAAGAGCATTGGACCTGGTCTGGTAGCAGTGGGAAAAGATGGTGTATGATGTCTGCAGCTACA
Organism: Todus mexicanus; assembly: GCA_013389965.1. Taxonomy (NCBI): domain Eukaryota; kingdom Metazoa; phylum Chordata; class Aves; order Coraciiformes; family Todidae; genus Todus; species Todus mexicanus. The sequence continues at coordinate 140 of WEIS01010436.1, forward strand.
GGCTGCAGTAGCAGTAATGCTGCTGCTGGTCGCACTCTCCCTGCGGCCCTGTCTGCTGGAGCTGCTGACATCTCATCTTTCAACAGGTTGTAGCCACCCTGCATTGTGTGATGGGGCACGTGGTCAGCTGCAGACTGAAGGCAGGTCTATGCTGGGGATCTCAGGAGGAAGCTCCTGCTTAAATCCTCCAGTTGTATTTCTGTCTCTGCTAGTAACAGTTGCTACAATATGCACCATGTAAACAGAGGTCCTGTCCTGGTGTGCTGTGCTGCTGACAATGGGCTGTGCCCTGGGTGCTCTTGAGTAAATGGACTCACCTGGGGGAAATTGGAGCCTGGATTTTGTTCTGGTGTGCTTTATGAGGTCCCTCTCCCCAAACCACGACTTTGCTGTCATGAGCTGGCCCTTCTAGTATACTCCACTGCTTCGCTGAGTGGGGAGGACTTGACAGTGCTGTTGTGGGCGTGGAGGAGTTCAGTGTAAGTGGTACCGGTACATGAGTTCCTTTCAGTGCCTATTGCAGAATAATTCTTGATCTGCGAAGTCATTTTTAGAAATTCTGCCAAATTTTTCTGATAGCAGAATGAATTAAACCTGTGTTCAGGCAAGGCCCTGTGCAGTTAATGCCGCTTGATTTAAAAAGGAAGTTTTTTTCATGGTGTAAGCCACTAGGGTCTTTTAATCTCTTCAAACACTCTTGAGCAATGTTTTTAATAGAAAATATGTGACAATGTCATCTTTTAACATTTGGAAGATTGCACGTTCATGACCTTTTGGAAAACTAGGCCAGTGCTTTCTAAAAGTGCAACCTCAAACTAAGCCCCAAGAAATCAAACTGAGTTAAAGAGGCCTGAGGTACTTGAATGCTTCTGCAGATGTGTAACTGCCAGGGACTGGACTCTACCAAGCAAAGAAGCATGCATAGACTGCAGCTGTGAGCTAGTAAGGTAGGAGTAAGTACAGCTGGAGCTATCTCAGTCTGAAGCACTGTGGAGGACAGGGAGAACCCCAGAATGTAAGGAAAAGCCTCTGCCAGGAAAGTGGAAATTCAGAAAAGGTTCATAACTGGTGTGACCAAACCTGCTGTGGAGAAGGCAGAGCAGCACCTCTCTGTCACCCACAGATCACCTCATCCTAGACAAAGCCACCCTGCACAGGAGGGAAGGAAGCCTATATTTTAACAGCAGGTTCATTTTGTGCAGCTTTCATCCTCTGTGTTCCCCAACGCAGCAGGCCTCCCTAGAGCCAGCTGCTGCTGCTGCAGGAAATGGGCTGGAATCGGGACTTGGCCAGTAACTCATCTGGACGTGGCTGTTGTCTTAGTCTTTCTGCCAGTAGTGGGAGCGGCAGGAAGATTCAGCAATGAATCAGTTGCTGTGTAAACTCAGCTGTAGCTTAAAAAAAGATGTGACATGCTTAACATGTTGTCAACATCAAAAGAGGAAAAAAGAAAGACAAATGTAAAAAACCTGATAATATAATTACTCATGCAGGTGACTTGATATGCAAGTGTTACTTCAGAGCAAGATTTTTGTTCTCTTTTCTGGGTTAGTAGAAAGTCTTTGATCTGCAGATTATTTTGGTCCTAGAAGTTACTGAAATCAAAACTACGGGTATGACAGCTCATTCAATATTTTTCATTGAAACTTTTTCAAGCTCAAAAAATGTTTAGGACTTGGTAGTCAAGGGCAAGTGCAATTTACATTAATGGCTGCAGGATCTGCTGCCTGTCTAGCACACAAGGATTGAAAGGGCACTCGTTTTCCTCAGCATTAATTCTCCCTTTGCTAGGATCAGCTAGCTGCTTACTGGGACAGCTCTGGTAACTAAAGTGGCATAGAAATGCAAGTATGTGTTTTCTGGTCTGAGCTTGGCCTTTGTTTATGCCACATTAGCCTGCACTAACTCCTCTGCCACTCTGCACTCGGGAGGTTTTCCACCAAGTTCTAACAAAATTTTGTTTGCCTTAGACACGGCGAGGTCTGTGCTGGAAGGGAGCACTGATGGAGCACAAGTTCTGAAATGGTGCTGATGCCCATGAGAGCTGTAAAATAAAGTGTCCCTGAATAGTACTGAAGATCTCCCTGGTCGTAGATGCATGCTTAAAATACCAGTGAATGTTTAGAAGGCAAGAGACATGCAAAAGGCTTGATTTTTTTTTTTTTTAGTCTCCATGTAAGTCTTGTTGAAGGGATTTACTATAACTTTTTTTCAGGAAAAAAAAAGACATTTGGGGTTTGCTCACATCACACTGAAAAATAGTTGAGCTAGCAGAGGAGGGTCCACATGCAGCATCGCATGCAGGTTGTGAGCAGCAGAACTACGTACCCTGGCACATCCACATTGTGCTCACTTTTGTCACTTTGTCTTCTCTGCTTTGCACTGCCTACAGCTGTTGGAGCACCTGGGGTGCTGTGTGGCCTCCAGCCCAGCCTAGGAGCGTTGTATAGGAGGGAAAGAATTCCTGAAAGCAAAGTGGGATGTTACAGCATGAGTGGTCCTCTGCACTACACTGGGCTTTTTCTGCCTTGGGTTTTGCAGGTTCTCCATCTCTCAGTCGGTCACATAATCGCAGAAATGTTGTTTGCAAGGCCCTCTAGAGATGTAGTCCATCCTCCGGCTTGTGGCAGGACTGGCACTAGTACTCAGGTCTGCCAGGGTTTTGTCTAGTTGAAGCTTGAAAACCTGCAAGGGTTGAAATTACATGACCTCTTCTGGGCAACCTATCCCAGTGCTGCACTGCCCTCACAGTAAAACTGTCCCGCTACCTGGCCTGAAGCTCCCAAACTAGAGTTTGTGGCCGTTGCCCCTGCTGCATCACCTGCAACTATCAAGGGGTGTTTGGCTCCATCTTTGTAACTGTCTTGCAGTTAATACTGGGCAGTTATTAGGTCACCCTACAGCCTGTTCCTCCTTGGACTTAAGTCTACCTCCTTCCACTGTTTTTCCATGGGGCATGTCCTTCATCTCCCTGAGCACCTTTGGAGCCCTTCACTCTATAGTTGTTTGACATCCTTGTTGACTGAGAGGCCCAAAGCTAGCCAGCACTACTGGACGTGCTGCCTTAGCACTGTCACATACCAGAGGATAAGTGCATCCCTTGAGTTGTTTGCCACATACTTCCTGATGGAGCCTAGGCTGTGGTTTGCCTTATTTGCAGTGAGAACACTCTCTTGGCCCACGTTCAACTTGGCATCCACTGTAAGTCCTATGCTTTCAGCAGGGTGGCTGCTCAGCCAGCCGCTTCCCAGCCTCTCCTGTACACTCTGTTATGCAAGCAGCTACCGTCTAATAGTAACAATAATAACAGTGATAACATTTTTTTAAAGATCATTTATTAAATTGTTAAATAGTAAGCCAGGCCCCTAAGAAAAAAATATTAAACGTCTTGTGTGTTGTCCCTGCTTGCTCTGAGAGACCTCAGAGAAAGCAGCTGTGGTCACATAATGAAAACTGTCTCAGTGCGTTCCTTCAGTCGCACCTTTTGCATGAACTTGCCTACCCTTTTTTCACAAGAAGTACCTTCTGCATGGAGCAGGAACCACTGAGTGCCACACCGGCTCCTGTACATGTCCGCCGTAGAAGCTGCTTTCTCTGAAAGCAAGGAGGAGGTGGAAGGAAGGAATCGCTGTGCTCCAGTGCTCTGGTCTGCAGGACAGTGTGCTGAGCCCAGCCTTGCTCTGCATGGAGGAAACTCTACAGTCTGCTCAGTGGTGGAGAAGGTGGAGGCCAGGAGACACTTCCAAAAAACCAACATCTCTCCAGTGACTCCTGCATATTCTTGGGAGGAGGGTGGTACTACTGGTCCGGCAGCTGCGTTGGCACAGCCCCAGGATATTTATGTGCCTCCACAGCTTGGCAGCTGGCCAGTCCTTTTTTATTTTTTCCTTTAAGGAAACACCCATAGAAGAGAAACAAAAGACTCCCAACCATTTCTTTCGGTAGATCCTAGCACAGAAAATAAAGAGCAGAGACATTTTCAGGAATGATCTTGCTTTTTAAGATACTTTTACTCCCTTGCAAGGTGCATTATCCAGCAAGCACCAAGTATAAATATTCTTTTCTAGTCCAGATCAAACCAGTGAAAACTACACTGCTGAAAGCAACAGAAAGGCTGGTGGAGGAAGGGAAGGAGCACATGGGTTCCTCCTTGAATGGTGATTGTCTCTTCAGTGTTTCAATTAGTGTGGATCCCACTTGAGGTCACCAGTAGATTGACACCATTGTTGATATATCAGTAACTGAACTCCTCTGAATTTTGTCAGGTTTGCTGCTGTGCCAGGAGTGTACGATTTAATACAGGGCTGTGGTTTGTGGCATTTCACAGCCTTGCAGTTCTCAGTGTTCCTAAAGTGCGGGAGGCACAGCTGCACACCTGTGTCCACATGCATGTGTGCACAAGGGCATGCTTCACTCTGCTTGAACTGAATGTTACTCTGAGGGAGCGGCTTGCTGGCCACGTGGTAGGTGGTCATTCTGCAACCCACTTAGATGCTCTTGAGATGCATCTCTTAGATGATCTTGAGGGCACAGTCATGGGTGACAGAGGTGTACAAGCTGCGGTATGGTGTCCCAGTAGAATGATGAATGGTGACAAAGAAAAGGCTGAGTAGAAATAAACGGTGCCATTGGGATGGAGAGGACCATTGCGCTTCTTAGCAGGGTTAAGAAACCCTCTGTAGTACTGGTTCAAGGGGATTTTGTGAGGTTTCTGAAGAAAGAGCTGAGCAATTTTCATCCATCTGGGAGTCTGAATAGATGGTTACTGAAGAACATGGCACTTGGATACCATCAGAGCTAAGAAACCAAGTCAAACAGGTTCTGTTATGGCCTCCCAGTGTTGCCTCAGGGTGACCCTAGAGGGTTTGAAATGCTGGATGAAAGCATTATAAGCACAGCATGTGATAATCACTGGTAGCTCGATTTTTTTGTGGGGTGGTGGGGCCTGAACAGAGTATCATCCCCTCTGTTTTGAGAAACAGGCGATTGGAAACTTTTTTGGTCTATATTTGCTCTCAGTCATTTGTAATAATGTTACCTGCCCAATCATAAACGTCCTTAGCTTTCCATCTTCAGCAATGTTGCTGCTATCTCATCTGAAGCCTGAATGTTTTCTGACAGGGAAGGGGATGTTAGCTTCCCTTTGACCACTGAAGTAACATATCCTAAATGTTCTGCTGGCAGGGATTGTGGGCACACTGGCTGGACTGCACATTTTTGCAGAACAAGTCATAGGCTCATGGGCTGGGTGGATCCCTGTCCTGGTTTGAGTTAAAGCAGAATCCATTGTCTGTTTGGTGGTTCGCTTGTAAGTATATGTGTACGGCGTATTTTTGCAGACAGCAGCTCCTTCTAGCACTCGATGTTTAGCGTTACTACCTAAGATTGGTATGTAGAAACAATCTTGCTTATACGCACACCTATGGAGACCAAGGTCACTGCTAAATCCTGCGAGCCACACTGTGGGGTGCGGTAAGTGAAAAGATCGTAAGTAAAAAGGCTGGTGACCCTAAACTGACCAACGAGGTATTCCATCCCATATACATCAAGTTCAGTTTAAAGCTGATCACAGAAGTCAAGCCCTCCTTCTATGGCTAGTATCCAAGGAGGACTCTGTACTTCCATCTTCAATCCTACTCTGTGAATTCCTGCTTCCAGCTCCCGTTTCCTGCCGAGTCCAGCCTGGGACTTCCCCAGTGCCTTCTCCTCAGCATCAGCGGTGGTGTGACCATCACTGGGGGATTTCTGTATTGGTTTTGCGTATTTTTCGTGATACTGGATCATGCAAGGGATCATCCTTTCTCTACAACTGCTCTTTGCCAGAGTAAATTTTCATCTGCACGCTTTTGTTTCCAAATTCCACAGCTGAACTACGACCTCACAGCCAAAAGACCCATGCTTAAGCTGCAGTTTCACAGCTGAGGTCAGATAGGAAAGAACTTAGCCATGTGTTATAACAGGAACTTGCAAAGTCCTGGTTCACAGCTCGCTCAGTTTCCCACTGCTGCTGCAAGGGCTTTAGGAGGCACCTCCAACCCAATCCAAAGGAAAGGGAGCCTCCCACTCCCTCCAGCACAGAACCAGGGAAAATATTTTTCTCTTTTAAACTAGAGTTAGTTACCAGTTAACTTTTGAGTTTAGATTTTGCAGCAATGACAGGAAGTACTTCTGGAGACTATATATAAAAAGATCTTGAACTGAATGTCCTCCATAAAATTTATCTTTATTGTTTCCTCCAGAAGAAACTGGAGGAGTAGAGGGGAAAAAAGGAAACAGAGTATAGAAGGTTGCTTTCTTTTTTTTTTTTTTTTTAAGAGGCAAATGCACAGAGGGAAAGTTTAACTATTTTAGTGCAAACTGCATGGTTTTTAGTGCTTTTGTGAGCATTTCCAAATTAAGTAAGTAGAGCAACATCTGGATTCCCAAACCTCCCCACACCTACTTACAGGAGAGATGACATACTCTCTCAGACTAAGCAGAGGGGGAGGGGAAAGGACTAGTTTTGCTCAGCAAATGTCTTTAGACCAAAATATTATTATATATTATGCTGTAAGCATGATATACTTGAAATCACTTTGTGAAGGAAGTAAATACATGATGTCATTGGCGTAGACGGAAGCAAACAAGGAATATTATGTCATCACTCATCTTTTTACCGATCTGCATTAGATCTAATAATGTATTTCCAAGTAAGGTGGTTTCCTTGAAGTTCTGTAGTGATGTTTCTTTTAACTGAAAATGTACAGTAAAATAAGTAAGAATGTGCCATTTAAAAAAAAAAACGAAATACCAACCATTTCTACTTACAAATAACAAATCATTATTCCATCAATCATACAGAAATATCTTAGATTTTAAAAAAGCAAGATTTTTAATCAAATAAAAAAATCAGTTACTTTCATAGCTTAGACTGCTGTTGAAGTGTGATTTTATTCATAATTTTGCACAGACAGAACAGAAATGGAAATCCTTCGGCTTCACAGTGCATGTAAGTTCTCTGAAGTTATTCTACAGTTGAAATATTACAAAGGCTGCTGGTACCACCCACCTTGCACAAGCAAAGCCTTCACCTCCTGGTTAAAAATTCCCATGTTACGAAACAGCACAATTAACAGCAGCACTGAAAGCTACATTTACTCAGAGAACAGCTGATGGAAATATTTTTTCTGTATTTAAGTGAAGTGTAATTACAACTCTGCCAAAACAATCCACTCTATTTAAAATGGATGTTAAAGCAGTCCCAAAACACTGTCATTAATCCTTTGAGACCCTGCAAAAGATCAGTTCCCAGATATTTATTAGGCGGTCATTGCTAACAGTGCATACAGTCATATACATACAGATACAAAACAAAGGAAGGCTTGTATACTGACTTAATAGATTTGCTATGAATTTCTCGCTTGGATTTGCTAGGAAAACCATCATGATTCATCAGTTTTAGGCACCTCCCACATTTACAGGAAAGACTGTTGGTTTTGGACCACCTTCTCTCTAAGCTGTATCAGAGCAGAGATTCCTCCACAGCAGACTATGAATCGCTTCTTTCACTGCCAGTTTGTTTTCTTTCTGGATCAAGAGAACTACCTTCAAATAAAATTTTGTTTCGCATTCCTTCTTTGAGCATTCTTTGTTGGATCCTGTGTTGGGCCAAATTGTACCTGCAGTAAAACCTGAAGGAGGGGATGAAAAGAAAACACAATTCCCTGCTTTATGTGAGCAATGGTATCAAATCGGAGCTGTTCAGCCAGGTGAAAGGTTGAAACCACATACGCTAGTAACATTCAGTATGAAATAATGCATAGTGAAAATACCAGAGTAACTGTTTCTTTAAAGCAAATATTACGCAGCCCCTGAGGAGCAGGACATACAAGTCCAACGGAAAATACTAATTTCTGTAAGTTGGATCTTAATTTCATGGCCATTTAGTACGGGCTGCCTTTAATAATCAGGACAAAACAATGGCATATATGAAGGAAAAAAGAAATAATTAAGAAATATGGTAATAATGGGGTAGTTTGATCTCTTAGGATTCAAAAAAGAGTAACAAATTAAAAAAATAATTCAAAGGCACTGAACTCTTCCTTTAAAAAAAATATTTGGGAGAGAAGGACGAGGACGCTTTGCTTTCAACACCAGTGTGAAAGCTCACATGGGGATCTTCTTGTACAAAGCAGCCACTGTATGTTTGTCAAAATTCGAGAAGCATTTTACATACCAGTATCCTAACATTGCGCAAATAAAGCCTCCGACTGCGAAATCACAAGATCTTCTAACTCTACCTGAAAGAAAAACAAAAATACTCAAAAAAAAATCAGCAAAAAAAATCCCCTGGGTGACTTCCCAATATTAATAAAACCTAATAGCAAATAGGAATTAATTTTTCCTTGCAAATAAATATACTAAAAAAACCCCGAACCAGAAAGAATAAGCACTTACTGGTTGCTAAAAAATGTCCAAGACCCACAGTGAAAGATCCCAGAGAGCCATAGAGCACTGATTCCCGTGCACAGGGGACACTTGCAACATCAAGAAATCCTAGGAGTTTAAAGGACTGCAGAAAAAAAGAGTACCATAAATTGAAAAAAAAAACCAACAAAAAACTTTTGTAGAAGTTCATAATACCAACTCCACTGTAACACTGACTCTCTATGTAGTCAAAAATAACCACCTAAGGATTTCCTACTTCCAGGGTTATATTTGAGCAAAAGTGAACATCCACAGCTCTATCAGAAGTGGTTTCAGAAGAGTTAACTATTGATTGAGGTAATATCATTTTGTACAAACCTGCTGATCCATCCTTCTATTTAATATTATAAAAGAACAATTTCATTTTTTCCTTCCTCCAAAAATAAGAGAAAATCCTTAAGAAACCAGGATCTCTGTTCAAAACCAACATACATCACAAAACCAGGTAAGGTTAAAATCAATTATGAAGTTGGTATGCCACTTAATTTTAAAAACTGAAAAAGCTAACGTGTTTTTTTAAAAAAAGTTAAATTACTCAGGAATGCACATGTAATAGAGAACCATATCCTAACTCTGAATAAAAACATTTATAAACCAGTATTTTTTAACCTAATCTTGTGTATAGGCAAGGGCTGTGAATGAAAATTCTTCTATTTACAAGTAAGTTTTTAGATGAACCTACTGATAAAAATTATTCAAACTATTTCATACTCTCTTATACATCTATAACCTACACTAGCTTGGTATCTATCAGTTTTCTATTTAATTTTCAAATGGTAATTACACGTAGCATTCATAAAACCAACTGTGAACTGTCAAATACGTTTTTAGTTTCAGAGATGCCTTCACTGCCTTCTGCATAATCCAAGTCTTCTAACTTTAATACAACTCATATTTCCCACCTGACAAACGTCCTTCCACAGGCATGTTGGTGTCACAAGGAGGAGTGAGAAAGCACATATAAGAATGCCTCAAGATGACATAGTGCTGAGTTAAGGTGGCTACGCTGTAGTAACATTTATACTTCTTTCTACTGTTAATTTTTTTGTTATGGATGGTATGAAAATTCATCTTCGTTCCACTGTGTTTAAATCCTTAGACCATTAAACACCACATGTGCAACTGTATCAACTAAAATCTGGAAAGGCTATTTTTAAATTGTTTTATTTTTCTTGTAAAGCTGTTCTGCTTGGACAAAGTAGATTCTGAAGATGGAATACGAAAGTAAACTATTTGTGGAGGGCTGACAACTCTGTGAGACAAGTCATTGTGAAACACATTTTGATAGCAGTAATAAGGATGGCAAGCATCTGACAATAGCTGAACTTGTATGCAAGTATGGAAATCCCCATCAATAACTGTATATACGTTCCCTGTGCACAACCATCAGCTGTTTTCACATAATCCCTGTGTACAAGTGAGAGAAAAAAGATTNCCCTCCGTTACCTTCCTCGGCTCAGAGTCGCCCTCGCCCGCCATGACGCGACACAGCTTCCCGCGATGCGCACCAACGAGCCGGGACTACGGCCGCCTAGAGAAGGCGCCAGGAGAAGCCATTCTGTCCGCTCCGCCCCGTCTCTATGGTTCCTGCGGCGTTGCTTTGGGGAGGGAGCGGGGGCGGGCGAGGCGCCGGCGCCATTTTAGGTGTAGCGCCGAGATTCCAGCGAGAGCCTTTGTTCACTGAAATGGGTCACGGCGCGGGGCGGGAGCGCGCGCGCGCGCGCCGGTACGCAGGCAGTGCGGGTAATGGGAGAGGCAGCGGGCGCGCGGCGCTGGCGCTGGCGCTCACTTAGGTTGGAAAAGAGCTATAAGATCATCCAGTCCAGCCTTTAATCTTTATCACCCCCTAAGACATAACCCTAAGCACTTCCACCCCCTTCTTCCCCTCTGCTTGTCCAGGCCCCAGCTTGCCTGAGCCGAGTTACTAAAATCTAGAGTAACACAGGACTAGGAGATGTAAACACGCTCCGTGAGGAGCACCTAAGCGGGAGCCTTAGCGGGGTGTAGGTACCCTGAATCAGCGGCGCCGTGGGTGGGGGAAGGTTATTTTCAGTGTCCACAGGGAACAACCCAGAGTGCTGAAATGGGATAAGGAAAAGAAGACTTGGCAACTGGCAGGAAGGAGGTAGAGGAAGAATTGGTGTAAAATAAACGTGCTTGGGAATTGCTATAAAATAAATGTGCTTGGAACTGATCCCGTGGGACATTTGCAACTGAATCAGACCAAACACCAGTGAGTTCAGCAGCGGNTTGTAGAAGTTCATAATACCAACTCCACTGTAACACTGACTCTCTATGTAGTCAAAAATAACCACCTAAGGATTTCCTACTTCCAGGGTTATATTTGAGCAAAAGTGAACATCCACAGCTCTATCAGAAGTGGTTTCAGAAGAGTTAACTATTGATTGAGGTAATATCATTTTGTACAAACCTGCTGATCCATCCTTCTATTTAATATTATAAAAGAACAATTTCATTTTTTCCTTCCTCCAAAAATAAGAGAAAATCCTTAAGAAACCAGGATCTCTGTTCAAAACCAACATACATCACAAAACCAGGTAAGGTTAAAATCAATTATGAAGTTGGTATGCCACTTAATTTTAAAAACTGAAAAAGCTAACGTGTTTTTTTAAAAAAAGTTAAATTACTCAGGAATGCACATGTAATAGAGAACCATATCCTAACTCTGAATAAAAACATTTATAAACCAGTATTTTTTAACCTAATCTTGTGTATAGGCAAGGGCTGTGAATGAAAATTCTTCTATTTACAAGTAAGTTTTTAGATGAACCTACTGATAAAAATTATTCAAACTATTTCATACTCTCTTATACATCTATAACCTACACTAGCTTGGTATCTATCAGTTTTCTATTTAATTTTCAAATGGTAATTACACGTAGCATTCATAAAACCAACTGTGAACTGTCAAATACGTTTTTAGTTTCAGAGATGCCTTCACTGCCTTCTGCATAATCCAAGTCTTCTAACTTTAATACAACTCATATTTCCCACCTGACAAACGTCCTTCCACAGGCATGTTGGTGTCACAAGGAGGAGTGAGAAAGCACATATAAGAATGCCTCAAGATGACATAGTGCTGAGTTAAGGTGGCTACGCTGTAGTAACATTTATACTTCTTTCTACTGTTAATTTTTTTGTTATGGATGGTATGAAAATTCATCTTCGTTCCACTGTGTTTAAATCCTTAGACCATTAAACACCACATGTGCAACTGTATCAACTAAAATCTGGAAAGGCTATTTTTAAATTGTTTTATTTTTCTTGTAAAGCTGTTCTGCTTGGACAAAGTAGATTCTGAAGATGGAATACGAAAGTAAACTATTTGTGGAGGGCTGACAACTCTGTGAGACAAGTCATTGTGAAACACATTTTGATAGCAGTAATAAGGATGGCAAGCATCTGACAATAGCTGAACTTGTATGCAAGTATGGAAATCCCCATCAATAACTGTATATACGTTCCCTGTGCACAACCATCAGCTGTTTTCACATAATCCCTGTGTACAAGTGAGAGAAAAAAGATTTAGTCTCTGCTGCTCTAATCTCCTAATGAGTATTCAAAACCCCTCCTACAGAAGGTGCCACTTGATATGTTTCTGTTGGCTAAGAAGGCATGCCTGCCAGATCCATGCAGTGTGAGGCATCCTTTCCAAATAATATTTCACCTGTTCCCACACTTCACTTGTTATAACCACGGCTAACTGCTGGCATTAGAGAGGCTCAAGTGTCACGACAGCGCTTCATCCACACACAGAAACCCTCGTGGAGGGGTCCGTGGAAAAATAGACATCACACACCCCTACAGGCCCACACCCTACTCGGCCCTACAGAGCCTCAGCTCTGCCACCCGTGTCGTTCCCCAACTATCTCCTCTGGAGAGAAACCAACACGGGTCACAACCACTGCGCCATCACCGCTCGCAGGGAGGGCACTGAGGAGCGGGGAACCGCCCGCACTCCGGCGCAGCCCCCGCCCCTGTTCCCCGCAGCCGCGGCGCGGCGGGCGGCCAGGCCTCGCCACGCCTGAGGGCTCTGCGCCGCCGGCCTGCCTGTGCCGGGCACAAACCTGACGCACCGACGGCAGCTCTCGGGGCCTCAGGCCGGCCGCAGGGCTGCGGTGAGGCGGGAGACCCGCGGGCCGCCCCNTTCCACCCCCTTCTTCCCCTCTGCTTGTCCAGGCCCCAGCTTGCCTGAGCCGAGTTACTAAAATCTAGAGTAACACAGGACTAGGAGATGTAAACACGCTCCGTGAGGAGCACCTAAGCGGGAGCCTTAGCGGGGTGTAGGTACCCTGAATCAGCGGCGCCGTGGGTGGGGGAAGGTTATTTTCAGTGTCCACAGGGAACAACCCAGAGTGCTGAAATGGGATAAGGAAAAGAAGACTTGGCAACTGGCAGGAAGGAGGTAGAGGAAGAATTGGTGTAAAATAAACGTGCTTGGGAATTGCTATAAAATAAATGTGCTTGGAACTGATCCCGTGGGACATTTGCAACTGAATCAGACCAAACACCAGTGAGTTCAGCAGCGGCAAGTCTTGCGTTAAATCAGGTAGATGTACTGGAAATGATGCTTTAGATACGTACACCTCTCCAAGCATGGGAAAA
>WEIS01010440.1:0-11249 GCA_013389965.1 Todus mexicanus
TTTTTTTTTTTATTAATAACTGTATATTAACAATTACATTACGTTCAAAACTGTGAATAGTTGCCTGTGTTACAAGGGAGAAGCGAGCACTTTGATTTTTGTTCATAACAGACCCTACTTCTAGTGGCAATAAAATGCTCTTTTGTACCAAAGATCACGGAAATATGGGATACATATCTCCACTATTTTAAAATTATGGGAGACAGATGTGAAGACTAATGAATAGCATCTATGTTTTGTGATGCCAAAAATAATCTTAGGATTTTTATTAATGTCTCTGATTTAAAGGGAATGTATAATGGAGGCTTGAACCTGCACACAAATCTACCTTGGATGTTTTATTTCAGCTTACTTGGCTAAAAATCAAATAATCTACAACAATTGTGATGGAACCTGAACAATGACACTAACTGAAATACGAGTGGAAACCACCAGAAGTGGTTAAACCGAGCACAAAAGCCAGAAGCGAAGTGGAAACTGAAACGAAAACACACACATCCCCAAAAAAGGTCAAACATTTAGTTCACAGAGTTTTGTTGTTGCTGCTGTTCAACTTTTCAAATCGAAGATTCCAGCTGAGAGAAAATTCACAATTTTGGGAATACAAGATACTATGAGTGGCAGCAAATTAATAGAGTGCAATAATCAATATTTGCTTGCCTTGAATCCAGACATAAGCATACTAAACCAGCAAACCAGCAACAACATGCAAGCATTTGGTAACACAGCTAATTACATGGGACAGAGATCTGGGATACAATTTCACAAAAGGGATACAGAAAGACATCTGCTACTAATAAAATCTGGAAAATAAGAACAAGGATGCAGAATAAGCAGGCAAGAAGCCTGGCAAAATCAGAACAAGTTCTAGTCCTAAAAAAAGTTAAACTATTGGTAGCAGATGAAACTGTCTGCTTGTTTCGGTTGGGACAGGGTGAGGAACAGTAAAACATCAAGGTTGAGCAAGGAAGAATGGGTAGAAAAGTCATCCACTTCAGTTCTATCCTTACTGAAGAGCTCTCAAGTCTGACCACCTCAAGATCGGTGATTCAGGCCCACAAGAATCACAGCAAGCAACACAGCGTACACATATTCAGTTGCAAAACGGGATATACTGTCCCATGATGTATAGAAATGTTATATATCAAGGTTTGAATTGCACACCTGTGAAGAAAAAGCTTAACTTAGACTTTTATCATCTATTACCCGATCAAATGAGGCCACCAGGTGGCAATGCAAATATTTGAAGTCACAAAGGAAAAGTGTAATACCTTTCAGTAACACAACTTTAGAATAAACAAAAGGAATAATCAAGCAAAATGAACACGGATTAAATTTTATATGTCATAATTCCGTAATCTCTTTTATGGTGTGTAAGCATAGCTTTCAAAAGTTATCTTCCAGTGCTGAAGTCACAAAGCCTTCAAGTATTGCTTCCCTACTTACTTCAGGAAGGTAATCTTAAACTGACTTGCAACAAGTTTTAAAACTCATAGACTGAAATTTACGTCCTTCACATGCTTCATATTTCAGCATCTACTTTGTCTTGGCCAATTCTATTACGATTATGTCATTTTGTAGAATTCATGTCTCATTCTTAGTCTCCTTCTGTTCATGACTGTCACCCAAGTATGCTCTAAAAAGGCATATGGTACTTTGCTTTCCTCAATTCATTTCACCCTTTCCACAGAATTAAGTGTCAGCAGGATTGCCAAAAAAGAAGGTGAGTGGGATTCCATCTTCTAAAATACCCTTGAACTTTTTCTTTTAAAGGACCCTGTACAGATTTTTTTTAAAGATGTAAGGATAAGCAATAATGCTGAAATGCAATACCTACAAATAATCTGACAAATTACCGATTCCAAGAATTCACACAGGAAAGAGTAATTTGCAGAAGTGCAACTAGAACTCCAGATGGCACCTAGCAGGTTTGAGTACAAAGATGCTGGTAAATCAAATATATGCATGTATGCAGAGGATGCTGACAAACTCAACAATCAAGAACAACAAAACAAAAAGCCCCAAACCCCTTCAAAACACAAACTTTTTAAATACCAAGCATGTATGCCTCCTACACATACTCAAAGCTAAGCAACTGACTGGAATCCATGAGATGTGCTGCAAACTATTAGCACTCTCAAAACTATCTGAAAGTGCAATAGTAAAATATATCGCGTCTCATACCAAATGCACCAAAATCAGTTTGTGTTTTGCTCCCAACTAAGTCTTATGGGATATCTTGATATCAATCTCATTTTTTCCTACTGTAAATCACAATAGTGTCAGCCTGTTGTGTGTTAAGCCTGGCCAGCAGCTAAGCCCCGCATAGCTGCTCACTTACGCCTGCACGGTGGGATGGGAGAGAGAACTGTGAGGGCAAAAGCGAGAAAAAGCGGGGGCCAAGTTAAACACAGTTTAATAAGTCAAGCAAAGCAGTGCATGCAAGCAAAGCAAAGTAAGGAATACATTCACTATACTGCATCATCAGGCAGATGCTTAGGCAATTCCAGGATAGCAGGGCTTCATCTTTCATAACCGTTACAAATGGCATGACCTCAAATGTCCCTACTTCCTCCTTCTCTCTCTGACTTTTCACTACTGAGCACATCTCAGTGCGGAATATCCCTTTGGCCAGTTTGGGTCAGCTGTCTTGGTTGTGTTCCCTCTCAACTTCTTGTGCACCCTCCAGGATATTTGCTGGCAGGGCAGCGTGAGAAACAGAGAAAGCCTTGGCACTGTATAAACACTGTTCAGCAACAGTTAAAATATTGCTGTGTTACCAGCGCTGTTTTGGTATGAAATACAAAACACTGCACAATACTGGCTGCTATGAAGAAGATTAACTCCATCCCTGCCAGAACACAATTTTTATAGTAAGTTTGTTCAAGTGGAACTAAACCTTGTAAATATTTAAGTTGTTCAGAAGTGAATTTTCAAGTTGTAATATGCGCTGAAACACAAACTCACTGAGAATGGAATAAAAATCCTGACTTCTAGAGTTTATTTTCCAATGTGCTTATGCCTTCAGAAAATAATTCAAGTGAATGAATTCTGACAAGTTGTAAGGGAGGGCACATGCCACAGCTTTTTAAATTAAGAATATCCTTAATGAAGTTTTTGCCACTTCAGTTTTACAAAGCCATCTTCTACTTGACTAACAGCCAGGAAATCTGGAGGAACACTTGAGTCTTTTGTTCTTTGAGATGTAGCGATTTTCATACAGGTATTTCTATCCATAAATTCTAACAGATTTTGACCCATTAATATTCTGCATTGCCACTACACCAGCCACAGATGCTGTATTTATTCGTATAATGACACACTTCAAATTCCTACTTCAGTAGTACTGTTTCTGAATACTGTAAGTAATGTGTTCGAGCTTCACATGGTTGAAACCAAAGAGGAGTTAGTTTCCATCGAGTTTGGTTTGGGGGTATTTTATTTTTTTATACTATTTTAGAACGTCTCATTATTCATGCCTGTGATTTACAGTGACTGACTTCTATGCGAAGCCGTATACTCTGAGACATACAGGTAGTGGTATCTCATTAACTTTTTAAAGGTAGAGGCAAATGGTTGAAGTCTGTCCACCAGCTCAGATATGGTGCTGTCATTAATATGGTCTATCCATGTTATGGATTCTGTATTCCGAAACTTTAGAGCTGAAAGCACATTCACTTATGAAATCAGTTATAGGAATAATAATGATGCAACTGTTAGATGCGAATCAAAACTGTTTACACTGAAAGTGACTAACAGAATTAATTTTTCTATCAGCTAAAAGCGTGGCCAACTTTGAAGTTAGATGAGGGCTTTCTGATTCTTCATCCAGTTAGTTCTGAGTATCTCCAGGAGAGGCATTGTACAGCTGTTCTGAGCAATCTATTCCAGAGTTTAAAGATCTTTGCTGTCAAGTATTTTTCCTAATATCTATCCCTTCTTTTGGCTTATGACAATTGCTTTTTGTCCATTTGCTTCGCACTCCTCAGAAGAACTTGAGCATTACCTCTGTCCTCGCATTAGGTAGTTGAAGCAAAGAACATTTTCTCTTAGGCTGTTTTCTTACAGAGGGACATTAAAAATGCACGAGTTACTATAGTAAATATCCTGATAAATTTACAGAACTTTCTTAAGTCTAAGGGAGCTGATGTTATTATTATTTTTTTTGAAATTTCTTATTCTGTGAAGTCTTCTGGAACTTTTTTTACAGTTTCTGCTTTAGTAAGACAGAAGATAAATTATATTTGAAAGAAAGCAAAGATCTTTGAGAAAATTAATTTACTTGACAACTAAATCCTATCAATAATCTAAAGCTTGGCCCAAAAGATAAGCCTGATTTCATCTCAAATTTCTTTCAAGTATAAAAAGTTACCGGTTTTGGAAACAATGCAGAGAACAATAGAGAAGATACTTTTGGTTTCGATATATGTAGAAAAGTTCTCCTCCTGATCCTTGGGGGTTTTGTTTGGTTGGGTTTTTTTGTAAAGTATCAGTAATTATCCAGTATGATTATCTTAAGTTCAAGAACAACAGATCTTGCAGCTGAAATTGCTCATCTGCACAGATGACATCTACTTCAGCCTCAGTTTGAATTCCTTTGAAAGATTACTCAAGCTGCACAAATCTCCTGGTAGAAGCCACAGTGACAACAGGCCTCAACAAAGACTCTGAGAAGCAGAGAAGAACCTAAAGGCAGGCGTTTCATTTCTTAGTCAACAGGAAAAACGTTCAATATTTTCCTTTGATTGTCTGAAAGAAGAGATGAAGAGCAATAGTTTGCTTCAGTCTTGTCTAGTAGAGCCATTTCATTCAAAAAGTTGCTACTCTTGCTTTCAGAGTAGAAAGCGAAAATACATCCTTCTTCAGGTTTACCTGTGTCTCTACTTCTTTAATGCTGTTTCTGGAGAAGGGAGGAAGAGGCAGGGAACAGAATGATGAACACCATAGGGAACTTGAATTATAATGTGTGTGGGAAAAAAAAATCTGCCCAAGCAAAGACAAAGCGTTACCTTAGGGAAGGCAGAACAGTTTACTTACCATTCGATATAAAGTTCAATGGAAATAAAGATTAGTTCAAAATAATTCAGCTACATTCTGAGTGGGACAAAAATACAGCATATCAAGTTATATATGATGGTCTTGGAAGTTTTGATAAGTGGTAACAAGACTTAAAAAATGTTTTTTTTAATCAGAAGATATCTCATAAGAGACATTTGCATGTTACTACATATGAAAACATGGACATCTATACGGAAATGTATTTTTTAAAGTTCCTATGTCAATACTATTCTTCTTCAGGTAATATAATTAAAAGTCAATAACCTGACACAGTTCCCTGTTTGATAGCATCTCTAAGAAATAGCTTCATATCTACTAATGATATTCTCTGAGTAAACCATAGTCCAGTGGGGATTTGTATGTCAGTAAGCAGACATTTTTATATTTCATTAGTAGGAATGGATAGCTTAGACTTTAACAGACATTTAGGAATACCGTAACTCAGCAGAATAAAGACTTGTGCCACAATTTATGTCACCATTCATCCTTGTTGCACACAAATAGTTATTTTCTCAAGCAGAAAGAGAACTACTTCCCATAAAAGAAGGAAAACAAATCAATCCATACAGCTTCACATCTCCCCAACTCCAGCCAAATTCACTCTTTCACACCCCCTCAAACACAATAAATTTACTGCTAAGTTTTCTTCAGAAGTGCTGTATTGTCACATCTTCTAGCGACTTGAACTTTATTTCACAGCGTGGTTTGGGTTGGAAAGGACCTTGAAAGGTCATGCAGTCTGACCCCCTGGTAGCAAGCAAGGACATCCTCAGCTAGATCAGGTTGCTCAGAGCCTCGTTGAGCCTCACCTTGAGTATCTCCAGGGATGAGGCCTCAACCACCTCCCTGGGCAACCTGTTCCAATGTTCCACTACCCTCATGGTAAGGAACTTTTTCCTAAAATTCAACCTAAATCTACTCTTTTCTAAGCTAAAACCATTGCCCCTTGTCCTTTCGGTACAGGCCTTTGTAAACAGGCCCTCTCCAGCCTTCTTATGAACTCCCTTCAGGTACTGGTAGGTTGCTGTTAGGTCTCTCTGGAGCTTCCTCTTCTCCAGGCTGAACAACCCCAGCTCCCTCAGCCTGTCTTCGTAAGAGAGGTGCTCCAGCTCCCTGATCACCTTCAGCGTCCTCCTCTGGACCCACTCCGTCAGGTCCACGTCCTTCCTGCGCTGAGGGCTCCGGAGCTGGCTGCGATACCCCAGGTGAGGTGTCACCAGAGCGAAGCGGCAGGATCACCCCTCTCGCTGTGTGTCTCTTGTACAGCGTGTCACCGCCACAGAGCCCAACACCCTGAGCTCTTCTAGGCGTGCTCCGGAGTAACGCCTGGTTCAGCGCAGGGGCCGCTGCCGCGCTCTGCTTGCCGAGCGCACCCCGCTCCCTCCAGCCGCCTGCCCAGGTTCCACTTGCCACAAACCAGCGCGGGACGGATCGCGGCCGGCTCGGCTCGCCTCGGCTCGGCTCGGCTCGCTGCCTGCGGCCGCAGAAGCTCCCGCAGCTCAGTCTGCAGCTCGCTGGGAATACGCGATAACAAAAGCCGCCCGCAGTGTCGCGGGAGCTCGGCCGGCCGCGGCGGGTCGGACCGGAGGGTGCGAGCCGCACGGACACGAACCGGGCGAGGGGCAGAGGCGGGGCCCGGCAGGAGGGGGGGTCCCGCCATCCTCGCTCCCTCCCGCCGCGCAGGTACCGGCGCCTCGCGGCCTCCCCGCCAGCGGCGCGCGCCCCTCCCGCGCGCTGATTGGCCGGNCCTCCCTGCGGGGCAGGCGGCGTGTCGGGAGGGCAGAGCCTCCTCCACCCTGACTCAGCTCCTTCGGGAGCGCTCGGCTGGCGGCCGAGGCGCTGGGGCGCCCCGCAGCGCTAAGGGGGCTTCGGGAGAGGAGGGCGCCCTGTGCTTTCAGCGCCTCGGTCGCATTCCTGGGCGACAGGCGTGAGCCGGAGCGAGGCAGGGCAGACCAAACTCCCAGCGGTGTTGAACCCGGGTTTTCACCTTCGTGCAGATAGAATTGGTGTGGCGTCGATTTCTCTTAAATTGACGCGGTTCGGGCGCTGTTAGAATTTCGCCTGGCCGTGTGTCGGAGGCGAAGCGAAAGCCCCGGCTGTTTGTGTGGCAGGAGCAGCCCCGTGTGTGCTCCTGCTGCTGCCGCAGGAGCGGTCCCGAGGCGGCCGCGTTCGGGGGTTATTTTTATCTCCAAAATCTAGATCAGGAGATCTGCAGCACAGGCTACATGTAGTGTATTCAATTATATATTTTTTTTAGCATCTTATACAAGCGCTTATGCAAGCTCGAAATGCTTTTTCCATTTCTTTCCGTGCAAGCGCTTCCACTGCTGTCATTGTTAGATGCACGCAGCACCTCCCAGCGTGCGGTGCTGCCCCATTACATCATGGTAAACTTTTCAATACCTGAATATGCTGGTAGCAGTGACTCCGTTAGCTTGTTTCCACTGCTAAGTTTTTATCAAACTAATTCGAATATTCTCTGGAGGTCTTCAACAGACTCATATGAGCTATGATACAGTTTTAACTCTCTCAAATTTTAACAACGTACCAGCAAAACTGTTAGATAATCTTGAACCCTCGCCACTTAATGCTGCAGCAGGATTTTCAAGAGACGGTTCAGGGCCTCATAGTCTTCCTTTTTTGTTTGTTTTTATTGTACATTGTTAATAGATTTTGCTAAGTGTAAAATCTGGCTACTGAAACGCATTTGCTTAAGTGTTCCTTTAAGTCCTAGTATCTGGATTTCAGAGTAGCATCGCTACTATTCTGTCTTTTCCTAGGCTTTTATGTTTACCTCTACTCTTACCTATGGAAAAGAAAAGCAAGAAAAATGTAGAAAAAGAAGACCTTTATCAAACTTTTTGAAGCAGATCAGAAGAAGAAAACGAAGTTTTCAGTTTCACGGTTGTTATAGAGATAAAGATATTGCCGATCTGCAGGCCTGCGGAAACACCAGTTTTATCAAGTTATGACATAATTGTGCAGGATATAAACAGTTCTTTTTAAAGGAATATATTGTATTCTGAAAAACGTGCTTTTTTTTTTCTGCCTCATTTTACAGGAACTCTGCTGTGCTCTGTGCTGTAGCATTGTATTTTTTGGTTTCTTTAGTTCATGTCCTTGTCCTGCAGTTGAAATGATGTTGTGACATATTTAAAGATGCTTAGAAATCTGAGGGAAGTCAGTCAAACACATATGAAACAAGTTACTGCAGAAACCACTTTAAAAAGGCGTAATTTATTTATTTTCAGTAAAACAATTTAATTTTGCTATGTATTCAAAAAACCCTGAAGTTCCTAGTTCGTGAATACACGTTAAAATTTGAAAAGTATTATGAAGAAAAAGGATGTGTTGTTATATGTACATTTATTTATGTTTTTATTCTTCTGATAGTATAAGAGCAAATGTTTAAAATATTTATGTGCTTTACATTATACACTTTCTATTATCGAGAAGTGTTATTTGTTAGGAGTAGCCGGTAATAGTCCTTTCCAATCAAAATCCCAGGAGAATGTGAAATATTTCTAGTAAAAATAGCTCAGATGAACTGATGCAATTAAATTCAGGCGATACAGTTTGCTACCGAGTGAAGGTGAGAGGGCACCAGGAAGATACTCTTCTGAATTACCATCTGTTAACAGCCTCTGATAATTTAATGAACTGGTTTTGTCAAAGCTCAAGTTTAGCAGATTTTTACTCAGTAGTTAAACAGGCTTCGGGTTTTCAGTCTTTTCTCACAGTGATGACTTGTAACTCCTCATGCAGATGTGGATAGTTTACAGCTTTGGAAGGAACAGTTTGTTTCCACTGACATGTTGAGAGGCACTGTAGCTGTGGGAAGTAGCACAGTTACTTAAGTTCCATAAACCAGTTGCATGTGAAAATGCATGGTTATGTTTGTGTAACTGCACAGCCATCATTTAAACTACAGTATTTTTTAGGGTTTGTTTGTTTGTTTTAATAATANGTCTTCCCTAAGATTCTTGCATCAAAGATCCATATAGATACAGAATTATCAAAAAAGTAGAGACAGGCCTTGGAAGTGAGGGTGATAGTTTAAATGTGGGATATTAACACAGAACTGAACAACTGTCAGGAAGTGTGCTTTTAAAATAGTGGTTTTGTTAATATGCATAAGAACTGTTGCAGAGACACTGACTCTTAGTCAAACTATCTTATTTCACATCCAACCCATGTTCTCAGCATAAGGGATATTAGCTTATAATATTAGGGATTATTCTATATTAATAGTTTGCTTTCTTTAAAATGGGGTTTTAATGATGTCTCCGAAGTTGGCAAGCTAAATAAACTTGACAGAATCCTTCTACTCATTTGAAAACTGAGAGGAGCAGAATCTGATAATGAAAAGTGATAAATTCATACAGCAGTCAAATTTTCTCCCTGCTTTTTGACTAGAGGCTTGTTGCAGTTTTGGAAATAAGCCTGCACGCCTGGGATATATTCACAAAAAGTTTGGCTTTGTTTTGGAGTTATTAAAAAAATTTGGGAGACCTTCTTGTGCATCTTACTTAACAGTGGAAGAACCTACCCCAAAAAGATTGCTATAAATCTTTCTTACTCAAGAATATTTCCCTCTTACATAATTTGGGAGGTCTTTTTAAGGTTGGAGAATGCTACTATTTCTATTTTTTTTCTTATTTTTTTTTTCTCAAGGAAAACTAGATTTGTGACAAAAGAATGTGGAAGAATCTGAAAACGTCAGATCATGAAGGTTTTTTAGAAGCGCTAGTATTGGAATCTGTCCAGTGGTAGTTACCATATGAAAAAAACTAACCCCCAAACCCAACAAAACAACCCTATTGTTGCAGTGACACAAAGGGAAATGATTGAATAAAAGACATTTAGATAAAGAGTCTTGAAGCAACAGATATTGGAGCTATATTACTCCTCTTCTCCTACAGTCTACCAAACCCAAAATTTTCTTTTCCAGCTACTTTACTTTGTCATGCTTTTTTTGCCACAATTTCTCTGTTCTCTCTGAAGTGTAGGTGCACTGTTGCTCTAGAGTGCAGTGCTGCTGTAGCAGTTCAGTGAAGGGATGGTGAAGGTGAAATTGGGACCCGCAAAGGGAAACAAGAAAGCTGATCTAACTCTACCTACTGGAACATTTTTTCTTCATAGCTCTTGTGTACTTTAGGCCTGACTTTTAGGCCTGACTTTCTCTTTCTTGACTTTCATTCCCCAAGTGGTTCCATATAACTGTGCAAGAGTGTGGGCTTTCTTTTCTGGGGGGCTGAACACTGAAAACAGATGAGGCGTATCTTTTATGGCTGAGTAAAATTGCTTACCCAGTGCTTGCAGAGCAACCTGTTTTCAGAGGCATCACTTCCACGTACCTTAAATCCTTTTTTGAATATGCATGGGTAAGCGTGGTGAAGAGTGAATATCTGACATGCCAAATGTGTTCATGACTTTTAGCTTACACTTGGAGATATCTTTGCCTCTCTGTAGTATTGGAGGAAAGAGAAGAAAAAAACCCCTAAACCAATATAGACATATTTTCCTAAGAATTTTATTAAATCTCAAAAAAAAAAAAAAAAATTCTGGTCAATCAGATTTTGAGGGGTGGTACTGTTATCTTCCTTGTCTGTGGAAATACAGGGTACATACATGGATTCCCTGTCAGGTTTCCTAAAAGCCAACTTAAGCTGGACTTGACATAGCTATAAAGGTTGTTTAGGGTTTTGGTGAAAGTGTAGAGAGATGGAAATGAATATTTCTATGGAGAGCATGGTGGCAGTAATATAAGTACTTAAAAAGACCAGTGTTAATGAGCTGTTACAACTTCTTTTCTGATCAGACCCCAGGTATTTAAAAGTTGTTGTATCCTTAAAAAATAGATACCTCTTTTTTTTCTTCACTGAATTGCAGAATGCTTTAAAATTCAAAAAACAAAACATAAACAAACCCTAAAACTTATCTGTGACTATTAGAAGTGCATGTGAATTGCTTTTAAGTGTTTTTTTTTCTTGAATATCTCTTTTTCTGAATATGTATCCTCTACAATAGTAACCAGTGAACTTCTATGTAAGACACACAAAATAGAGAAAAAAGTAGGCATAGCTGCATATTATACACTGCTTGTTTTTGCAGTTTATGGATTATCATGTCATGATTGTGTCTCTGAGTTTTAAGATGATATTCCTGTGTCTTGTCCACTCCATTACACT
>WEIS01010444.1:0-31850 GCA_013389965.1 Todus mexicanus
TTCCCCCCCCCACCCCCCCCCTCAAATCAGATTATAAAATAAGCTTTTTTTAATTAAATTAGTGGATGCTCAGGTCGGTCGGAGCAGCCCCAGATGACGAATCGAAATAACAAAGAGCACCAAGTTAATTCCTCTCCTCCCCCTCCCCCCTTGTTTTATTTTGGGGTGCCCAAGAGGGGGTCCCGAAGCGGGGCCAGAGCTGGGGAGGGGGGAATTATTCGCCGACCTGGGGCCAAGAATTCGTTTGCAAAAAGGTTTTTTGCCAGTAGAAAAGCCCCGAGTTGGTTTAACCCGAGTTAACCCCCAAAAAAATCTGCAGAAAAGGGTCATTTAGGGGATTGGGGGGGGACCCCAAATGCCTCCCCCACATTTAACACCTTGGGTATAAACGCAGAGCTCGGTTCATCCCTCGTTTTAAAATATTCATTAGTTCTTTTATCTCCTGTTATTTCTTTTTTCCCTGGTTCATCCCGGATGGATTTTACTCCCCTACGAGGGCTGAGCAGGAGCCGGCGCTGCCACCCCCTGTGGGGAAAGCCCCAAATCCCCCCAAATTCCCCCCATTCCTTCCCCCCCAAACTTCAGCTTCATTTTTGGCCGTTTTCTCACAAAACAGCAAAAAAACCCCCAAAACTCAAGCCCCTTTCCCCCCCGTCTCTCCCCGCTTCAAAATCGTTGAAGTTGAATTAGCTCCTTAAAATCTGGTGGAGGGGGAGTGGAATTTTGGGGTAAAATCGGGTGTTTCTGGGTCTGCTCTGGGACGTGTGAAATCTCAGACAAAAGGCGTCTTGTTCCCCAGGATTTGTCGGGTCAAGCGGGATCCCAGTTTAATCCAGTTACTCAATGGAATTCTCCCAGTTTGCCTCGCAATTTAGCAAACAGAATAAAACAACACTTTTCTGCTGGGGGTGGGGCATAAATTGCAGCAATTATTTACCACTAGAAGTTAAAAAAAAAAAAGAGGATTTTTAGCCATGTTGTTATTCTTGCCCCCGATGTTGGTCCATTTATAGAATGAACAAGATTCAAGAAACGTTCGTACACGTTAAAATATATTGGAAAAGATTTTGAGTAAATAATAATAACAATTCGAAATATTCAAAAATATTTTGAATAAAATTCAAAATCATTCTGAGAAAATACCACGGTTTTAATTCCAATTTGCAACGTCCACATTAAAATATAATAAAAAACCTTAACGAGGTTTTTACGGGGTCCTGAGCCACTGGGAACACATCGAGCTCATTGTGTAGCATCATTCTTCCTTTTATTCTGAGGAATTTGGGCTGGTTCTTTATTGTCAAAGAAACATTTTCTTGGTTCTCCCTTTTTTTCCCATAAGAATTAAATTAAAAATATGAAAAAACCCCAATAAAAGTGTGAGGTTTTATGGCATATTTGGTGCAAAAATGAAATCCCAGGTGGGAGTTTTTAAACTTGAGTCAGTCCTGCTCCAAACTCATTTGGATTGAAAAAAAGTAGCCTAGAGATGATCGGCTGCAAAAGCTTCATCGTTTCCAAAGCCAGTCCCAAATTTTCAGAATATGATTAAAGCAAAATCATGACAAGCATGGCCAATTTTTTACATTTTTAAGGATAAATGTTGTATTTTCGCCCTCACTGCTCAGAGCCTGAGCGGACGCTGCTGTGGGACTGGGCAGTGAAATCCTTTAAATCATAGTTTTGTTTCTCCTTAAAGAGAAAAAAAACCTCAAGAAATGGGTTTTGAGAAAGCTTCTTAGAAAAAGAAACCATTTTATATTTTTTATATAGCTGAGTGCTCCCAGGGATGTGTTTGGGTCCTTGCTCCAGCTGGAATTAGCTGCCTAGAAGAGGAAAAATGGGATTTTTCTCACACTGTGGATGGCTTTTTGAAGGGACAGGTGATTTTTGCACGTGCAGGTGACTTTTGAAGGGTCGAGTGCTGGTTCCTGCTCCTCTGACCAGGACAAGGTGATGGTCTTGGAGGCTGCAGCCCCTCCAGGGTGTTACTAATTCTACCTGAATTTCACCCCAATTTCTGGCCGCTCTCCTGATGTTTCACAGCTTGTGGCGTAAAAGTTATAAAGAGCAAAGGATGGTGGTTTCTAGTTGTCTCTGGATACATGTTCCACCCGACACAAAGAGCTCCCGTGTCATCTGCGGCCACGGGACAGCAGCAGAACTATTGTCCCCGTCGCCGAGGATGCGGATGCTCGTTAAAAATCTCTCCGGCTCAGCACAAGCGCTGCCGTTTTGCACAAAAATCAGGGCTGAAGGCTCGTTAGTGTAGTTACTTGCTTTTTTTTTTTTCCTCCAACGTGGAGGGCAGAGGTGTCCTTAAAAGCCACCCAGCTCCCCGCTGCCTCCCTCGACTCCCCCAGCCTTGCGCGTGGTCACGGCGGCCGGCATTGTGCGCCGCTCTCCAGCCCCGCTCGGCCTTTTGTCAGCCCCCTTTTCTGTGTCAATCAGGTGGCTTTTGTCAGGTCCCAGACATGTTGTGTCCACACGCACACAAATATCCCCGCGCAGAGCGTGGGGGGACGCGGCGCACATTCAGATCGCCCGCCGCACCCTCCTGGCCGCGGGGTAACACCCGTGCAGGGTGCACGCCCCGTGCCAAGGGGTGGTCGGGATTAGGGTTTGGGGTGTCTGGAGCAGGGATTTGGTGATGGTGCCGAGTGTCCGTGTGTCCTCAGGGGGTGTATGTCTTGCTGGAAGGAGCTGGGCTGCTGCTGGCACCCCTCTTCCTCGCTTTCTGTTTTCCACACGTTGCTTTGAGCTGTTTTCCTTCAGTTTTCCCCCATGTTTCTCAAGCCCAGGGTGACGTTCGACAGAGTCCTTGACTTGTTGCTAGAAAACACATATTTTAGTGTTGTTTTCGTGACTTTTTGTGCAATTAGTGACCCCAGAGCAACCACAGCTTTGGATTGGGCTTGAACTGGGCACCCTGGACTCCTACCCCACATCTCTTCCCCCTGGGCTGTGCTCCATCCTCAGCAGCCCAAGCCCCCAACCTCAGGGTTGCTGTTAGGACCTTATCTTGATGCAGCTCAGAGGGCAACTTTGGGCTAAAAAAACCCCACCATTTTGAGGACTTTTGACAGCGAATGCAGGGCAGGGTTGGGGAGGGGGGCGTGTGGCAGCTTCGCTCCCCAGCTGCCGAAATGGGGCCATTTTCCAGCTGGCCCCTCACAGCACGGCCCCTGCCAGCTCCACAGCTGAGAGGAGGCGTTCGCCGCGTCCCTGTGGTGCTGCCATAACCTCAGCCCGGACTAGACCCGGTGCTGCCATAACCAGACCCGACCGTGCCGCTCGGTCTCCTAGCAACCGCTCAGGCCTCAATGGCGCTCGCAGGCCTCGACGGTGCCCACATGCCCCGATGGCCACACCGGCCTGGGCAGGGGGGACTGAGACACGTAGAGAAGGCAGGAGGACAATGTGGCTACGGGCTCTGTGTGTGGAAAAGCCCACGGCGGCGGCGGCCGCCGCCTTCCCTGGGCATCAACAAAATGGCGGCAGAGGCTCCCAAATGGCGGCCGGGCCCCAGCGGGGAAGGCGCCGCCGGCGCGGTGCCAGGTCCACTCCGGAGGGCACAATGACTGGCACATAACGGCCCCTCGCCGCGGCCGCCCCTCCTGCCACCGCCGTGCCAGCTGTAGCCCCCCTCCCTCCCTCCGCCTTGGCACGGGCAGGCGGCCCCGCCATGGCCGCCTCTGAGGAGGATTAAGGCCGCAGTTGTGTCTCCCTCTTTCTTTCCCCCTCAGTGGCTGAGAACAGGAAACGTGAACCTATCTGAGACTAATTGACTTGCAAATTAATCGTTTGTCCCTGTGCCTGATAATTAGTGCTAACGATTTTTTACACACACACACACACACACCCTTTTTTTCTCTTCTTCTTCTTTTTCTCTCTCCTCCTCCTCTTTATTTTAAAGGGGGCTGTTTTGCCTTTCTTTCTCTTCCCCCCTCTCTTTTTTCTTTCATCCACCCCCCGCCCCAGTTGTTCCCTAAGCCTCCCCAGCTGCCCCCTGCCACGGGGTGGGGATGGCACCGGGTTTGGGGGCGAAGCGAAGGGGCCTGGCAGGGCGGCCGCCCCGCTCCGGGGGCACCCACAGCTGCTCGTTTGCTTCCCACGACTCGGTGCCAACCTCCACGTCTGCCCGCGGAGGACAATAAATGGGGCTGGGAGACGGTGGATCAGGAATTTGGGGTCTAGGAGGGGCTGGGAGATGGGGGAGTGGAGCTACCAAGAGATGTGGTGTTGCTTTAGCGGTGGCGGCTGAACCGGCGTTTCCAAACTTCTCAAAGAACCTGGGAAATGGGTTTCAAAAACGAGTAATTACAAATTGTTTCAAAAGGAAGCGAATGTTGGGGTGTGTTTTCTCCAGCCTTCGCTCTTCCTCTGGCTTTATTCCAGGGATCCATCTCATTTTGACATGGGTTGAGGTGTTCCTGCTGGAAGAGAGCAGCTCAACGTGGAGTTTTGAGGCTGGTGGTGGAAATCAGCAGTGTTGGGCGCTGTGGTTCTGGCCAAAAGCCTCACCTGAAACCAGAGTCTTGCTGAAGAGTGGAGTTCATTTGGGTGGAAAAGTGGCTTTTCTGGTCATTTTGGCTGTCTGAGGCTTCTGGACAAGACTCATTTGTGCCTGAGATGCAGAACAGCTTAGGGATGATGGGAGAAGCTGCGGTGTTCAGTTCGTTGGCAAAGGGGAAACGCAATTTGGTTGAAATTGATGCATTTTGCAGGAATATCTCCCTGTCAGCAGCAGAACAACCCCGCTAACATCCTTATTCCGATGTTTTTACAGTGGGCTGGTAACATAAACCACCATAAAGCACCTTTCGGGTGCACTTACTGTGGTTTTATTCCAGTAAACTTCACCAGGTAGCCCATCTCTAGCGAGACTCTATTTGTAAATGATTGCAAGTTTTGCCCCTAATCGTCACATTTCGACGCAATTCCAACCAAAGCGCTTTGATGTTCCTACTTGGGAACTCCTGAAAAATTCCAATTGGCAAATTTAATATGTATTGTTTTTCTTCGCTGTTTGTTAGGAGGAAAAGATGTCATGGGGTGGAGAGGAACTCTCTGTGGTGCTGAGCTTCCCTTTTCCCCCTGGCTTGATGGGGTTTGCATCCTTCCCTTGCCAGGCAAGGCGGGAGATAAAACAGCCCCTTTGTGCCTGTGCTCAGGACCTCGGCCAGCCCTTAGCTTGTTGTAGAGCCAGGATTTGTCCACCTGCCCCATTCCTGTCCAGGAGTGGGACCCCCGTGTCCATCCATCCATTGCTCCCTCCCATCACTCCCTCCAGCCACGAGACGCTTCGTCCTCTGGTGCCCAACCGTTGATAATTAAAGGGATCCTTTTCTCGCAGCTCACTTCCCCAAACGCTCCTGGTGCCTGACACAATTTGTCAGCCGTTCCCCTACCCTAATCCAATTTTTGCCCCTCTCCCTGCCCGGCTTTGTGTCCAGGACTCTCTTTCGCCTCCGTTTTTGCGGCTCCCGCTGCTCAGGCGTTGCAGGTCTCCCTTCCCTCGGAGTTCCCGGGAGTCTATAAACCCCGGCGATGCTCTTCGACTCCACCGCGCTCGTGAACTCGGGTGTGTTTGGTTTGACCAGAGTTAATTGCGCACAAACTCCGACCCGTCAGGCACACAGGGGCTCTTTGTTCCCGCAAGAATCGCTCGCCCCTCGGGGTCGCCACGGCCATGACCTGCTGTCCCTGAGGGTCGTCCCGACGACTCGCGCTGTCAATTTGATCCCTGCGCCGCCGCGGAGGGTGGGACGGTGCAGGTCGCTGTGGGGAGAAGGCTGAGACAAGGTGGGAGGAGGCGTTGGAGGAGCCTTTTGGGTCAAGCTCATTGAAGTAATGTGATGATTAGCAACGATTGTCTAACCTTATGGCCGGGGAAGGGGGAGAGAGGGCAAGAGAGATGTTCGGGGTGGATTAACCCCCGTCAGACCTGCACAAGAGGTTTCCTGGATTAAGGACAAGTTCAGTGGTCTGTAAATGCTCCCCTTTCACCGGGGGTGCTGCCACCAGAGCAGCTCTGGAGTTAATGAAAGCTCTGCAGCTCAGGGACCAGGCTTCGAAGGCATCTCAATTTCTGCTGGAGCTCATGGGCTCACCTCCCTTCAAAGGAAGGTCGGGCTTAAACCCCCTGAGTTAAAACCCCCGTGTCTTTAGAGACCTGAGCCCCCAAGTGCAGATTATAGAATCATAGAATGTTAGAGGTTGGAAGAGATCTCGAAAAATCATCTAATCCAAGCCTACATCAGCCTGGGTGTTTGCTCCTGACAACTTCCCAAACTGCTCAGAAGCGTCCAGAAAACTTTTGCGGGGCTTGTGGCCCCTCCAACAGGCTTGGGGTGATGGTCCCATCTGTAACGCACTAGATGTGGCTGTAATGCACATGGAACTCCACAGCAGCAGAGGTCCTGGGGTCTTGAGTGAAGTTTGGTGCTGCACAGAGACAAGTAAATCAGCCAGGGACAAGTCACTTTGCTCTCCTGCCAGCTCAGCTTTGTTCAGCCTGGAGAAAAGGAAGCTCAGAGGAGACCTTCTCACTATTGCCAATGCCCTGAGAGGAGGCTGGGGGAAGGTGGGGTGTGAGATCCCTTGTCTCCAAGTGATAGGACAAGAGGAACCGGCCTCAAGCTGCACCACAAGAGGTCTAGGTTGGACATGAGACGAAATGTCTTGTCCAGGAGGGTTCCCCAGGCCTGGCCCAGGCTGCCCAGGGCAGTGGGGGGAGTCCCCATGATCCCTGGAGGGGTTTCCAAGCCGTGGAGATGTGGTGCTGAGGGACATGGGGTTAGTGGTGCCCTGGCAGTGCTGGGTTAATGGTTGGACTCCATAATCTTGGAGGCCTCTTCCAACCCAAACACTTCCATGATTCCACGAAGCATCGTGGAGCTGGGCAGCCCCGTGCAGACCCCTCGGCACGGAGCGGGTTGAGCTGCCGAGCGGCTGCCTGGATGGAGGCGGTTCCCCCATCCCCGGCGCACCTGGTCCTCCGTCAATGCAGCCACTTGGCTAAATGTGGGTCATTGTAGGAGGGTGCAGCCACTTGAGCAAACAAGCCTCAATTGCCCACTGATTGGGGTGGCTGAGAGCACCACCGCCGAAATTTCGGAGCCGGGGGGAGGCGTTAATAATCCCCATTCTGTCTCCGCAGCCCTTGCCCCCTTGTTATTTCCCTCTTTGTGTCTTAATTTGGCCCCATTATTATTATTTTATAAAAGGGGCCTTCTCTCCACCCCCTCCCTCTTGAAGACACTCCTCAGGCCGATGGGAAAATGGCAAGGAATAATTATGAAAAACATCAGTGGAGAGAGGGCCATCTGAGAGGGATTAAAGGATTACAATTAAAACTCATTTTAGGGAGGTGATGTGACATTAGCGTTTTCATTCTTTCCCCCCCCACACTCCTCTTTACCCCCCTTCCCCAAACACCCTCCGGGCTATCTGGGTCTAAGTTGATTAAATGACAAACTCCGGCTCAGAGGGAAACAACAACAAATTAAAAATAGAGTAAAATGAAAAAATAAATAAATAAAAAAGAAAGAAAACCAACCCACAACACAACAACAAAAAAAACAACAACGCAAAAATGATTTATAAAATGAAGTGAAAATGAGGTTGCAGAGGATGGTGGACGGTCTGGCGGCAGCTGGAGATGGGGTGGACAAAGCACCTTCTGCTGAGAGAAGGTTTCTGGTGGTGGGAGTATCTCCCTCTGCCTGGTCCAGGAGGCAGGTGAAGATGTCCAAGGTCTCTCCTCCAGGATAGAGCTTGAGATTTAGTTGGGAACGTCTGTTCTTGGCAGATTGCATTGTGGGGTTGGTGCTCAGCATCATATTTGGTCAGCCCTGGGCTCCTCAGAGGTGACATGAGACCCTGGAGCAGCTCCTGTGCTTTTCCTAGAGCAGCTTTGCAGCCAGAGAGGACAACCCAGGAGCTGCGCCCACACGAAGCTGGTGCTGGAGCAGCGGAGTTGTGCTGGCTCTCGTTTCTGCCGTGGTGCGTCCTTTCCTGGCGTGGCTCCGTGACCTGCTTGCTCAGCTCTTTCTGCTGCTCAAACTCATGGTTTGAGTTGGTTGGAGACAGCTGGGTCCTGCTCAGGCTCGGATGGGTTTCGTGGTGGCTGCAGCACGGTTCCCAGGGTTGGAGGTGTGCTCAGCCTCCCCGAATAAAGCAAAGCAGAGGGTGATGCTTGTGGCACGGAGACCTTCCCTCCTTCCCTCTCTCCTCCTCGTCCATCAGGACACACAGAGGTTTCTGGCCATTCCTCCTCCTGATGGGTCTCCTGAGGATGGGAGCTGGGTTGAAGAGACACGTACCAAGCTGGGGCTTTATTTAGGTGAGGAAAATGAATTCTAGGCTGCTTGCTGGTGGCTCCAACTACTGGTGAGGAAGGCTGGGGTGAAGGATTTCCCATCCTAAACCAAAAGCGTCTGGAAATCAAGTGATACTGGTGATGTGTTGCACCTAAACCCCTATGACAGTGTTGCTTGAAGCGGGGGAGACCTGGGGGCAGGGGTGTGCGACTCAGGCTTTGAATTCATGGTGCTTGGGAAGCTTTGGCTGCTGGTGTCTGATCTACGGGGGCCTCAATACTGACAGTACGATGAGGTCCATGTCCTGCCCTGAAAGAACCGACTCTACTGCATAAAATAAACAATGAAACCCTGGAAGTGTGCGGCCTGGGAAGGCGTTCCCCCCTAAAATGCGCATTTTAGCAGCGTGGGGTGCAGGGGACGAGGGCAGAGAGGAGCTTCTCTCCTGTGTCCTCCTGTTTCTCCAGCCAAAGGGCTTGGGCTGTGTAAGCCCAGCTTCCATCCCGCCAGCCTGGCATAGCCGGGCATCATCCCATCACGTGGGTGCACACGTGGGTGCCAGCGCTCGTCATGTGAGGTGCCATATAGTGTCTCATATCGGGAGGCAGGGAGAGCTGCAAAAAGCTTAACAGAAGGGAAACTCCCCCTCCTCCTCCTCCCCCCTCCCCCCCCCCAACCCCTACCACCACCCCCACNNNNCCCCCCCCCCAACCTCTACCACCCCCACCACCACCCCCCCAGATCCAGCCTATTTTCTTTCCTCTCCTTTTGTTTCTGATTTCCGGAACTATGCGGCAAAAGCAAAGCGTGGGGAGAAGAAAGAGGCTGAGGAGAGCTGGCATCTGGCAGGGAAAAGAACAAAATTGCCGAGCGGGGCTTTGCTGGGCAGGGGGAGCCAAGGTGGGCATTTCATGGGGCTCTTGGTGAACCCCAGGAAAATTCGAGGTCTCAACCCGGGGCAAGCTCCATGGCTTGAAGTGGAGCAGTGGCGAATTCAGCCCAGCGGCTTGAATTTTAGCTGGCTCGTGGGCACCTTCGCACCTCCCACGGCCACAACATCCACCCCTTGGTCTCCCTCCTGCCACAAGCTTCGTCTGCCCGAGCACTCCCTTTGTGCAGGGACTGCACATCATCGAGAGCCTGGTGGGCGTTAAACACGGCCCCATCCTGCGCTCGCTGCGCCAAGGAGAGGAGGTCGAGGTGCAGGCGACTCTCCCGCGGCCGCTTTCCCCGAGGCCGAACCGGTGGGAGCAACACGCTCCTCTCTGCGATGTCCCTTTTACAGTCGGGGTTGGGAGATGCCTGAATATATTTTATTCCTGGGGTTGTGGGGTTGTTTTTTTTCCCTTTCCTTCTGTCCCAGCCATGGAGAGCAGAAAGAGTTCTTTGCATACGGACCCAATGAAGATAATGTTAATTAGGTAAATTAATTAGGACCGCGATGCAGTGTTTTCCCCCCGAGGAGGAAATACAGTAAACTCCATTTTTTGCGAGCTGTTTATTCAGCCAGGGCGGTCGGAGGAGAATAGCGGTGTCAAAGAAGCTGCCATTTTCAAGGTCCTTGTGTCCCTTCTGCGCCGCCCTAGAAAGGGAACAAAACTCTGTTGACAGCAAAATCCCAGCGGGAGCCCCTGGGCCGAGGGGCACGGGGAAGCGAAGTGGAAAGGGTGCCAGGTTTCCGAGCGCCTGGAGGGAACGGGCTTTGCTCTCCGGCGTTTCAATGGGCCGGGGAAAGCAAATCAGCCCTTTCAAGGCCAGTCACGCTGTTCTCGATGGCACACACTGGGGACAACGTGGCCTTGGCAGAGGGGCAGGGGGAAAGGGACTGGGTGGCCGTGGCAAGGGTGAGGATGCTGGTGGGACTGGAGCATCTCTGTGCCGAGAGCCGTGGGGCTGCTGAGCTGGAGAAGAGCAGCCTGAGAGAGGAGCTGAGCAATGCTGAGCAAGAGCTCAAGGGCCCGCGGGGGGCGAGAGGCTGGGGCCAGACTCTGCTCAGGGGTGCCCAGCGCCAGGCCAAGGGGCACCAGGCACTAACTAGAACCTGGGTTCCATCTGAGCTTGAGGAAAACCTTGCGTGGGGCTCTTCCCTCTCCAGCAGCACGGTCCTTGCTTGCCTGGTGGAGGAGTGCGGACACACCGTCATCGCTCGCTCACCCTCCTCCCGCTCTGGCTTTTGCTTTCACAGTTTTTAATTAACCCCACTTTAAAGCAGTGGAATCTGGAGGGCCTGATCCCACCCCATGTGCCGGGTCCAGCACCCTCCCTGGACACGGCGCGTTTTTGAGCGGGTGTGGTGGGCCGGGCAGACTTGTGGCCTCTGCTGAGTGTCGGCGCTTGGGGTGTTTTCATGCCGGGCGTTGCTCGAGAGGATCGGGGCTAAGTTTGCCGGCTCTTGCGTAGCCTCTCCCAGCCCAGCACTCTGCCCACAGCACCATCTCCCGTCGGCATCGCTCAGGCTCGCGGGGAAAGTGCATCCTGGGAATTTCCTTCCCCGGTGCCAGAATACCTTCACCCCAAGCTCGGTGCTGCGGACGCTCTTCCGTCCGTCGTCATATTTAACCCCCCCTCCCCGCCACTGACCGAAGCCGGGATGAAAGCGGCGGGCGGGGGTGGCGTTTTTTTGTTGTTGTTTTTTGTTTGGTTTTTTTTTTTGTTTGGGTTTTTTTTTTCCCCCTCTTTCTTTCTTTTTTTTTTTTTTTTTTTTTTCCTTTTCTTTTTTTTTTTTTTAATGGCGTTTCATTAGCCTCCAAATCAGACAGGCTAAACAATGGCGTTCTGTCAGCGATGGGCTTTCGTGCTGATTTCATCTCCTCTCTCATCCGTATGCAAACCAGGCTCCAGCAGGCTTTGGGCATGCCATGGAAACCGAGGTGCAGGCCCGGAATGGGGGGTTCTCGGAGTGAGAAATCTCCTGTTCGCTTTTTCCCATTTGCATAATGCAACTTTTCTTCCCCCAGACACTGAGGCGCTTTGTTTATAGAGAGCCGAGAGAAAGGGGGATGCCGGGGACAGAGGAGGACCGCGGGGAGGGGGGGAAGCGCCCGGTGGGAGTGGGGAAGAGGAGGGCAGCGCTCGCAAAAAGAAGAACGCGCAGAGAAAAGCGCTGGGCGACTGGGAGGGAATTTATATGAGGATGGGGACTGGGAAATGGGGCTGGGCCAGTTCCCCGTGATCCTGGGACCCGTGCGCTCCTTTGGCCTCTCTGTGCCAGCCCGAAGGGTGTTGGGGGGACTTGGCGTGGCTGCGGATCCAGCTGGGAGCCTGGGTCGGCGCTGAATTAAAGCCGGTTGTCATGATAATGCCCCCCAGAGGAAGCAGGAGCCTTTTCAAGCCCTGCGTGAAATACCTCAAAGGGTTTTGTGCAAGAAGCCCCAAAGAACCTCGAGTGGTGGAAAGCGAAGGTTGTTTGGAGGAACGGTGACCCGCTGGGTACGCGGGAAGGTGGCCCGAGTGGCAGCCGGTAGAAATCACGCTGGTTTAAACTGGAATTGGCTCAAGCTCCACTTGTGCCTCTCGCCCTTTGGGGTTCTGGTTGCTCTCGGGACCAGACGTTGCTCCGTCGCCTTTCAAGAGCATCTGGGATTCATCTTGGATGGTCTACGGAATGCAAAATACCAAATATCATCTACCTGACGGGTGGGAAAACTCTGTGGTCTAATCTCAGCATCAGCTGGTGACAATATTCTGGGACAGAGGGAAAAGGGAAGGGAAAAATACGAGTGCTTTGGGGGATCAGGCTGTAGCTCTGCAGAGTCCCTTTAGCCAGCGGCAACGCCCACCCTGACACCCTCTGAGGTGCTGAGGTACCTCGGCGTGGCGCAGCTCTGCATCGCCTGGGGCGGCTGGGAAGCTGCCAATGCTCTGGAAAAAAGGGATGGGGAACTGGAGGAGGCTGGTTTGGGACTTTTTGTGTCTGCTTTTAGTCTGGTTTCTGCAGAAAATGAGATTTCTGTGATCAGAAAGGACGTGTCTGTCAGGCCTCACCTCTCTCCCAGGAACTTCTGAAATGGGACAAGCTCGGCCCCATCCGGCTCGATGTCAGAGTGTGATTCCCAGATCTCTGGGAACTGCTTCGAGGCTTTGGTTATATTTATTTCTCAGAACCTCATTTCTACTATTGGCTCCTAAAAGCAGCTTTTGCTTAGAGACAAAAGGCTGGTGAAAGGCTGTGACCCTCCTGAGGGGTCTTCCTGGTGGGGTTTGCCAGGTGCAAACCGCAAATGCCTCTGCCTGGGGCTGACGAGCTCCGAGATTCATCAGAGCACCTCAACCCAAGGAGCCTTCAGCTCAAAAGAGCATTTCTGAAGGAGCCTCTCGTGTCATCATCAGGGGCTGGCCTGGATGATCTTCGAAGGCCCCTTCCAACCCAAACCATTCCATGTTTCTATGATCCTGCCTCCTTGAACCAGAGCTGCTCGTGGAGCCGGACAGTTGCGGGTCCAAAGCCTATTGTGGCAGCCTCTGGGAGGAGGGGAAGAAGGATTTGTGGAGGCTGCATTTAAAACACTTGACTCAGGTGCGAACCACTTGGCAGGTGCTCTGCGCCAGGTCCGTGCCAGGCTGCCTGTGACGGGCAGAGGCTTGGAGCGCGGAGAGGGCTTCTCGGCATCGTTTCCACTCTCACCCTCCCACCCTCTGGCCCGCTGGTCATGCCAATTTGTCACCAAGCTGGGATTTCAATTAAACGCCGAAAGGAAGGGTCAGGGGTTATGCAAACAGGGTGGTAAAGGCCACTCGCCTGGAGGGCTTTCCCGGGGCCGCTGGTGCCGGCCCCTCGCTTTACAGAGTCCCAATTGACCCGGGCTGAGGGCCCGCTTTGTTCCCGCGCTCCATTCAACAGTCGGTTTGTCAATAAAATTGACCCCGCAGCTCCCGGGGATGCTGCCGCCTCCTCTTCCTCCCTCTCCCACCGGTTCGGATGGAGCGGAGCTCACGGTCCCTCCGTGGTCTTCGCAGCCCTGGGTGTGTCAATGGCCGGAGCAGGGACGGGAGCAGAAAGGCCACGTTTGTTTTTGCTACTCTCTACCCTTCGGTCTGTGGCACCTGGGAGCAGTTTCCAGCACCTAGAAACTGGAAACGGCCCCAGTTTCAGGCCCCTCACTCCCAGAAGAACATTGAGGGGCCGGAGCATGGCCAGAGAAGGGCAGTGGAGCTGGGGAAGGGGCTGGAGAAGAAGGAGAAGGGGCTGGAGAAGTTGTGAGGAGCAGCTGAGGGACCTGGGGGTGTTGAGCCTGGAGAGAAGGAGGCTCAGGGGAGACCTTGTGGCTCTGCACAACTCCCTGACAGGAGCTTGGAGCCAGGGGGAGTCGGGTTCTGCTGCCAAGGAACAAGAGGAAGCGGCCTCAAGCTGCCCCAGGGGAGGTTGAGGTTGGAGCTGAGGAGAAATGTCTTGTCCAGGAGGGTTGCCCAGGCGTGTCCCAGGCTGCCCAGGGCAGGGGGGGAGTCCCCCTGATCCCTGGAGGGGTTTCCAAGCCGTGGAGATGTGGTGCTGAGGGACACGGGGCACTGGTGCCCTGGCAGTGCTGGGGGAACAGTTGGACTCGATGAGCTTAACGTTCTCTTCAAAGCTGCCCGCGCAGGGCAGCGTCTCTCCCTCCTAAGGCACGTCCCCACCAGCACATCCACCCGCTCCGGGCACCATCTCGGTTTTCAGAGATGCACGAGGCCTCCCGGTGGGTTTGGGCAGTGGGGCTGCGTCGGGCGCTGCTCTTTGTACCGGGCAGGGTCGCAAACGAGCGGTGCTTGAACCTGGAAGCCTGAGGAGGCCGTTTCAGCTGCGGGATAAATGGATATTGCGGAGCAAGTGGCAATTAGCGTGGGTAAAGAGCCCCTTAGTGACTGTCCCTTACATAACACCTTTATTCCTGGCCCTTCACTTCGTACCCAGTTTGTAAATAAACTTGACTCCCAGTTTTTCCTGGGACCTTCGTTCCCTCTTTATTTTATTTTCTTATTCTTTTCTCACCCGCCGAAGAAGGAGCCGATTGTTCGCCCGCGGGGAGCTGCAGAGCTTTGAGGTGCTGCCCGGCCTGGCCTTGCCCGGCTTGCCCCGAAACGGGCGCTGCCAGCCCTGAAGGACAAAGCCACCCACGCGGCCACCAGGCCAGCGATTTTAATTGCCCCCACTGCCGGTGCCCGCAGGCTCATTACGCCACTGGCGATGAATGGGGGCTTGAAAACGGGGCATTGTCATCGCAGCGGGTCAAAGGCAGCAGGTCTGTCATCGGAGGGGGGTGGCTTGGCCGAGCGGCTGAGCTCTGCCCCCCAAGTCTGGGGTCAGTGGGGAGAATCTGGGGGACTCTGGACCAGCCCCAGTGCAAGGACCCGTCTCTAATTCACGCTTTGTCCTCCTTGTTATGGTATAACCTGCCGAGCTCGGGAGGCTTTGTCCGCACCCATGGGTGGCCTCTGCTGGGCTGGCCACGGGACGATGCTCCAAGACGTGATGGGATGGGTCGTGGTGGATTTGGGGCACCCAGTCCCGGGCTTTGGTCATGCTGTGGGGACCAGGTCTCCATGGCCTTGAACTAGCACGTCCAAGCCGTGCTCGGCTCTCATCAGGTCCTTTTCCAAAGAGCAGGGGCCGCTTGGGGTGTTACCAAGATGTTTAGTACCACGAGTGGTGCTTCTTCCTCCTGGTTGCCGCGGCTCAGCACGGCCGGTCTCTCCAGCGGCCCAGCACCGGTGCCGGCGATGCCGTGCCAGGGTGGGAAGCCACCGGGCGCTGCTCTTTGTTCGTCGCGGGGACGGTCGGGCCCCTGCTCCTCTGCCGAGCCTTCCCCTTCCCATATGGCGCCCATTATTAGCCGCGCGCACCAGCCCCATCTGACAAGGAGCCTCCCAGGTGTCGCTGGGCTAACGATTCACACTCGGAGGAAGGTGGGAAAGATGATTAGCGGGCGTTCTATCAACCGGCATCAGCTGCTCCGGAGCGGGGGGGAGGCGGCGGGGGCTGCGGATGTGTAAGGACACGTACGCCGGGAGCTGGAGGAGCCTGGGCTTTGTCCTGCCGCTAATTCCAATGGACTCTCGGGCACCTCTTTGTGTGCCTTAGTTTCCCCAGCTGTAGCGGGGGGGGGGAAAGAGGGGGGTGTTATTGCTCCTCCTCGCAGAACCCGCTTGGAGCAGCTGACGGAGCTCCTGCGTTAGCAAGAGGTGATTTGGGCAGGTCCCTTGGCAGCTGGGCTGCCGCCCAAGAGGGCACCGGAGCTGTCAGAGCCGGTAATCTCCAGGGACGAGGCTGGAGGAGCTGGAGGAGGGGGGAACATGAATTAAATGACCCCCTCCTGGAAGGAGGGATGAGGTGTGATGTGTGTGGAGCGCGTCCTGCAGGCTGAGAGCCCCGCGGCGCGGGGAAGGGGTCCCAGGGTGGCACAGACAGGGCTGGCTCCACGCAGATGCACCCACCTCCCCCCTCTTTGCATCGTGGTGGCTTTTCCTGCTGATAATATTTTAAATCAAGGTTCGTTCAGGAGGCAGGTCCCAGCACCCCCGAGCCTGACCCACGCGCGCCGTGCACCCGAGCCCTGCGAGCTGGCACAATCTCTTCTCCAGCTCCTTCCGCAGCTTAGATATTGTTGGAGAAAGAAGCAAAATGGGAAACTGAGGCTAAAGCGAGCTTTTCCCAGCTGTCCCTTGCTCCCAGACGGGGAAAGCGGAGCTGTCTCGCGCTACCTCAGGCTGCGATCGGAGAGTGAGCCCTGCTTGGATAAGCAGTGGAGCAGAGAGAGCTCCCCGCGGGGCTGGGGAAACCGAGGCACGAGCGGCTCCTGGCACCCAAACCCCCCTGGAAGCAGACGAGGTGTGAAGGTGGGGTGCTCGCCCAAGCTCTCGCCATGCCTCGCTGGGGTGGGATCGTCACCCAACCACCGCCACGTCCCGGGACAGGCCCCCAGAGCTGCCGGCAGAGCCGCCGCGGCCTCTCCCCGAGCGAGCGAGCGGGGCCAGCGGGATTATCTGCTTTAGCTGCGCCATCTGTTCGCCAAACTGCCATCATTATGTTCAACTTGGGAAGAAAAACGGCCCCTACAGAGAAGCAATTTGTTCGCTGACTAAACCTTTCAGGCTCTCGCCGGCCGAACCTACCCTCGGCGCTGCCCGGGCGAGCTCTCCGCTCGCGCCCGGCTTCGCTTAAACAATCCAACGGGGAGAGCGGCGAGGCTCAAGCTGGTGGAGCTGGTAAATGGGAGCGGGGAGGGCGCAGGGCTCCCCTAATCCGATTACAAAACATAACAGCCTTTCAGAGGGGCCGGCGGGGCCGGGCGAAGGGAGGAGGAGGAGGAGGAGGAGGAGGGGAGGTCCATTTCACACCCGACCCCTACGTCTGGGGGTCTCGCAATGATCTCACTGGAGGGGCTTTTCTTCCCGGCGCAGTGGGTCGCTTTTGAAACGTGCGGCGAGGAGATCAAAAAGGGGCAAGGGGCTGCCTGGGAAAGAGGAGGAGAGGGGCTGGGAAGGGAGGAGGGGGTGGCGCGGGGCCGAGGGGAGCCCTGCTCCCCCAGCCCGGGGGTGATGGCTGGAGCCTGGCATCCCTTTGCTGGGGCATCAGCCCTTGGGCTGCTTCTGCCTCTGCGAGGTGGCACCAGGGAGCTGGGGGTGCCACCGGGATGTGTCCTCTCCTGAGACCCAACCGTGGAGTTCTGGGCAGCCCGGGCCAGGCTGTGATGACCCTTGCAGGGAAGAAATTGTTCCTCAGGTCCAACCTGAACCTCCTCTGGTGCTTTCAAGGTGGTTGATG
Organism: Todus mexicanus; assembly: GCA_013389965.1. NCBI lineage: Eukaryota > Metazoa > Chordata > Aves > Coraciiformes > Todidae > Todus > Todus mexicanus. The sequence continues at coordinate 17,062 of WEIS01010444.1, forward strand.
CCCCATCCCTGGCCCCATTGCAGGGGAGGTTGTTGGGGGCTCTGAGCAACCTGCTCTGGTTGCAGATGTTCCTGCTCCCTGCACCAGAGGAGCTTTGAAGGTCCCTTCAACCCAAAGCAGTTGATGATTCTATGAAGGAGGATCTTGAGGGCTTCACTTTCCTCCCTGGAAAGAAACCTGGAGGAAACTCGGCCAGCAAAGCTGGGCAGGTGCTGTGGGAATTCACTGGCAGATCCTGAAGCTACGAAAGACGCGCATGTTTTAATTGTCACACGCAGAAGTGTCCGTACAAAGTCTCTGCTGCTCTCTGTGGAGCTTGGTACACCCATTCCCCAACACAGCCCCTCCGCCTCGTTGCCTTCCTCTCTTCGAAGAGCAGTAGATGGGGAAACTGAGGCACAGAACAGAGAGGGGAACTGGCTGAGCCGAGTCTGGACACCCTGAGGTGTCCCTGGAGCGAGCAGAGGCGCTCCCACAGCAAACACCCGTGTCACTGCAGCACCTCTTCACCCTGCCAAGGCCCCTGGGCACCCAACTGCTCCCCAGACCTTTGGGACCAGGAGCTGCCACCCGCATGGGGACAAGCCCGGCTCTGGCGCAGGGAAACTGAGGCTGCCAGAAGCTGCCCGATGCTGGCAGAGGGTTGAGCTGGACCTCACCAAGGGGTCAGAGTGGTCACACCAAGGTGCTGATGCCCGTCTCCTTTCTCCTTGCCCCGTGGTCATCTCTTTCCTCAGCCACCTGCGGCAACGAGGACACATCAGAGAGGGGAAGAAACTGGTCCTGTCTGGGGCTGGATGGGGGGGATCTGGCGGGGCTTTATCAGAGCTGTCCAGAGGGGAGGGTTTCTGCAGCCAGGGAACATCCAGCCCCTGCTGCTGCCTGAGCCCCGGGACCCTCTTGTTTCCACCAGCTCAGCCTCAGCTTTACCTGGCAGAGGAGCGAGTTGTGCAGGTCCCGGGGGGCCGGGGGGGAGCTGAGTCCCTTCAGCTTCAGGAGAGCTCCTGGGGATGGGGAGAGCCGGGCGAGGGCGCCTGAGAGCGGGGCCAGCGCTGCTCCTGTGCCCGGGCTTCCCCTGACATCTAGCGGCGGCTGCTGGGGCTTGGGGCTGCCCCTGACCTGCAGCAGCAGCAGCTCCGCTCCCTGGGGGAGCCCCCGCAGAACCGGGGGGAGCCCCAGCACCGGGGATATCCCCAGCTCCAGCCCCCGCAGGGGTTTGCGCAGCTCCGAGCGCCGCTGGGCTCTACCCACCGCGGCTTGTCAGAGAATCTTGGAGGTTGGAAAAGACCCTTGGGATCGTCGAGTCCAACCGTCAACCCTACCCTGCAAAGGTCACCCCTAAACCATCTCCCCCAACACCACATCTAAATATGTCCAGCGATGGGGATTCACCCCCCTCCCTGGGCAGTACCTGACCACTCTTGCTGTGGATATTTATTTCCTACTCTCCAGTCTAACCCTCCCCTGTTGCAGTCTGGAACCATTCCCTCTGGTTCTGTTGCTAATTCCCTGGGACAAGAGCCCAGCCCCAACCTCTCTGCAATGTCCCTTCAGGGAGCTGGAGAGAGCCATGAGGTCTCCCCTCAGCCTCCCCTGCCTCAAACTAACCAGTCCCGGCTCCCTCGATTGTTCCTCGTATGATTTATTCTTCAGCCCCTTCACCAGCTTCTCCTGGTTTGTCCCCTAAAATCCAGCAGTTCCCTGCTCCTCTCACCCTCCGTCCCATCCCGTCCCATCCCACCAGAGGCCAAACTCACCGGTGACGATGCCCCCGAGGGTGGCCAGCAGCAGGGTGATGGGCAGGGCACAGAGCTGCCCGAGCGCCTGGTCCGTGACCGTCCGGCTGCCCTGGGCCACCAGCGGGAACACCAGCTCCAGCCTGCAAACCCGAGCGGGGACGGGCTTTGGGGGGAGCTCTGGGTGATGTTAGAGGGTGCAAGGAGATCATCTCCCCTTTCAGGGGTCGTGGTGGCCCCAGCTTGGTGCACGGAGTCACCGGCACCCCCGATTCTGGTTGCCCTCACCTGCCCCCGTAAGCGTCCGCGGTGGCCAGCGCCGTCAGCAGCGTCCCCAGCAAGGCGCCCAGGACCCCCGGCAGCCCGTGGACGTTGTGGACCCCACACGCGTCCTGGATCTTCAGCCTGGAGCGCAGGACGGGCTGTGGAGAGCGTTGAGGAGGAGCCGGGGATCAGCTGGGCAAGGCTGGCCCAGGGAGGTTTGGTCATTGCAGGTGGGCAGCGCAGCCCCCCAAAAACCGGTGGTGCCCTGGCCTGGGACCGACGTCCTCGGCCACCCCGAGGGGACTCACCGTGAGGAATCTGAAGCCAAGTGGGGGGATCAGGCCGGCCAGAAACCCCGCGCTGAGGGCCCCGAAGGGGGTGACCAGCATCTCCCCAGCCATGCCCATCACTGCCACGCTGGCCAAGGTGGCATCCTGGATCTGAACCTGCTGGAGCAGGACACGGTCAGGGGGATTGGGGATGGGTCTGGGGGGATTTGGGCTTCCTCGGGCATCAAAATGAGTCTTAATGAACGTAAGAAAGCCTAACAGGCACCCCTTTTTTTCCCTGGAGGTATCCACACTTGTCGTCTCTGTAGGATGGGACGTGGGTGGTGGTTTGGGTTTGCCCCAGGAGAGGACCTACCACCCGCACCGTGCTCTCCTCGCAGAGGATGGGTGAGAGGACGAAGGTGGCCAAGGTGCTCGCCGCCAGCGAGAAGTAGACGTTGAGAACTACCCAGGGCTCGGCGTCGTTACGGACCGTGGTGGCTGAGGCGAAGCCAGGCCAGAAGATCCACAGGCAGATGGTTCCTGCGGGGAAGGAGAAGGGGCAGCTTTTGATGTTGGGGTTGATCCCTCGTGGGAAAGAAACTTTCGCTAGTGCCGAGAGGTGCAGGCGGCCACAGCTTCCAATGCGGGAGGATCAACTTGGACAGGAGGAAAAGCTTTTCCTGGAGAGGGTGGGGAAGCCCCAGGGCAGGTCCCCAAGGGGGTGGAAGATCTCTGTCCTTGATGGTTTGCAGGACTCTGCGGGTCTAATGCCGGCGATGACCCTTCCACCACCACCTCCGTGACTCCAGCGGGGGAGGATTCGAGCTCCGTACCGACCACAGCAAAGACATCTGGCTGCTGCCCCGTGTCCTCCTGCTGCGTTTTCCTCTTGTCCTTATGGGGCTGGTGCAAGATCCGTGAAACCATCAAGCCAAAATAAGCCCCGAAAGTGTGGACGGTCAAGGACCCCCCGCTGTCATTTACCTGGGGAGCAAAAACACGGCGCGGGGAGGGGGGCGTGTGGGATTTCTCCCTGTGGACAAGGCAGGTCTTGACAGGAGGAGCTTAAACCCACGGCCAACCTATTTGTGGTGGACCCCGGCCCTGATCAGTGACTCACCCCCATGAGACCGAGCAGGACGTACTCGTTGAGAGCGCAGAGGGTGACTCCCAACAGGGTCAGCAGCAGCATCTGGATGGGGTTTACCCTGCCCAGCACAGCTCCGGTGGAGATCAGAACGGCTGCGGCGCAGAAATCGGCACCAACCATGCTGGGAAGGAGAGGGACGGTGTGGGGCTGGACGTGTGGGGCTGGACGTGTGGGGCTGGAGGTGTGGGGTGAGCAGGGGAGCTGAGGAAAGCGGGGATCAGGGTGATGGGAGCTGAGCCTGCAGCCCGGACCATGAGTCCCAGTTCTCTCACGAGCTGAACAGGCAACCTGAGCCTTGCGAAGCCGCTGACAACGGGACACTGGGCTTGAGGCAGGTCCCTGTGGGGCCACCGTGCCCCCCGAGGTGCCCGGTTGTGTCCTTGGCCGTACTCACCTGGCCCTTACTAGTGTGGTACCCAAAGAACCCAGAAGCCGGGTCCTACTTGGCCTCACAATCCTCCTCCAAAGCAGAGCCGGGAGTTTCACAGAGGAGGGAGCCTCTGGGCCAGGGCCGGACCCGGGACCATCGCAGTCCCTCCTGCCTTACCTCTGAGCTCCCACGTAAATCTTGCCATTCAGGAAGGAGTACAAGAAGCCCTGGATCAGGACGGCCCACTGGATGGCGAAGGCCACAAGGAGGATGCTGCTGGCCACGCTGCCCAGCCCGTAGCGGCTGAGGAAAGCCACGAGGAGCCCGAAGCCGAGGAGAACCTGGAGGTGGACAGCCCGGGAGCCTGACGGAGGAGAGGCAGAGGGGTGGGTCTGGGGGTGTCAGGGCTCTTCTCCCAAGGAACAAGCGACAGGGCAAGAGAAACCAGCCTCAAGTTGCGCCAGGGGAGGTTTAGGTTGCTCTGAGACGCCAGCCCCCTCCGGGACCTCTCAGCTCACACCTCACTTCATGGGGCAAGAGAGTCGGAGGGTGAACAGAAGAACTGGCGCAGTCTGATAGTGTCTGGCAGCAAACCAGGAGGGGGGACCTGGTTCTCGCTTGGGCTAAATGCCCTTTGCACCCCTCAGCCCTGCCCAGAGCTGGTCCCATGAGTCACTGCCCGTGCTGGGTGGGGTTACGTGGGCAGGAGGAACCGGGAGAACCTGCCCGGCCCCTGCTGGGAGCCTGGGCTGGGCTCAGCGCCGCTCCCCTCCCTCAGCTGGGGCGCTCTGGGGGCTCCTTGGCCGAACCCCCCTGTGCTCCAGCTCCTGACACACGTGTCCTAGACCCAAACATCCCGGCTTCGGGCCTGGCTTTGTCCAAGCACGTGGGACATCCCTGCAGCACGGCTGCTGCTCACTCACCGGCCCCTTCCCCATGGGGGGCACCAGCACCTCCCAGCCCCGCGCCTTCATCTCCCCACTCCTCTGCCGGACTCTGGAGTCCGATCCAGAGCTGTGCAGGCGACACGGGTCCGCAGGCTGGACCGAGCACGGTGACACCCCCTGACAACCCCCCAGCAGCTCCTGGGGACCCACCCGGGGTGGGGGTACTCACGGGGGTGCTGCAGCCCCGAGTCCTGGCTCCTCCAGGAGCAGTTGGGCTGCTGCGAGCAGAGGCCGGGGCTGCTCTCGGGGCGGTACCGGGCAAAGACGGCGAAGAGGATGATGGTGAGGATTTGGAGGAGGAAGCAGAGCCCGGAGAGCCGGAGCCTCGCGGTGACCGTGTGCTCGGGCATGTCATGGGGCAAGCGGCGCAGTCGGGCTCCCTGAAACTGGGTAAACTGGGGAGACACGAGGAGAAACACGCTGGGGCTGCAAACTCCGCCTTGCCAAGGGCGGCTGCCAGGTCCGGCCCTCGCCTCACTGGTTCGCATGGGCGGAAGAACTGGCCAGGAGTGGGACGGTGCTGCCAACACGGAAACCCCGGCCGGGAGCACGGCTTTGCCACGCCAGGCCTCATGTGCCGGGGTTTTGGTGCCAGGGCTCATCTCGGATGGGTGCGAGAGGGTTGAAGTGGGATTTAGGGGGAGAGGGGAGCCGTGGCTGGGGCACGCCCGAGGTTTTGGGGTTTGTGGAGGTTCAGCACCGGAGAAACGTGGTGGTTTGAGGGGGATCGGGTCAGATGGAGGAGATGGAGAGAGGTGCAGCAAGAGAGGAGGAACATCCCGAGAGCGGAGAGGAAGAGAACAGGAGCTGAGCAATAAAACACGGAATGTGTTTGGGAAGTGACTCGGGTGGCTCCTTTCCCCAGCGTCCGGCCAAATCGTGATCTCAGATGAGCAGCGCCGGACTCAGGTCACGGCCTGACGCCGACCAGCTGGAAAAAGGGAATGAGTCACTTTTGGAAGCTCCGGAGAGCATCCAGCTTCGGGCTGTGGTTTTACGGGAGCCGAGGGTGGAGCTGTTGCCTTCACTTGGGAAAAATGCACAAAATGATTCAGCGCCTTGGTTGGTACCATGGAGCTGGGAAAGAGCCTCCTCCGGCCAAGGAGCCCTGAGCTGGGACCAGGAGCTGCTTGAGGGGGGTCAGGAGCCAATTCTGCAACCGTGGGCATGGGAAGTGCGACAGAGGGAGGCCAGCGGTGCTCACTGAGCAGCCACAAACCCACAAAACAACCTGGGGGGAGACCCAGGAGGGGATCAGGCGGTGCTGCCGTGCAAAGCTCTCGACATTTTTCCTCTTTAAAACGAGCCAAAGCACTGACCATTTTGAACTGGGAGAGCCTCGGAGGCTCCCAGTGCAGCCTGCTGGGATCCAGGGGCAGGTTATTGCCTTGGCCCTGCTGCACAAGGAGACAAATTCGAAGAGGGGTTGGGAGGCCGAGGGAGCGCGGAGCCGGGGAGCCAACACGGGCCCTGGCGCCACTTCTCCTGGGAGGGGGTTGTTTGCCGTGCCACGGCGAAGCCGAGATCGCCGTGTCCTTTGGGTGGCGGGGACAGGAGCCCCTTGTCTTGTGTTGCCTCCGGGAAGAGCTTCCTCCACCCTTGGAGATGGACCCTGGGGGAGGGCGAAGAGAAGGGAGCCCGGAACACAGCCCCATTGTGTGCCTCTGTTTTGCTCCCGGCAGCGTCCCGGCCCCGAGGTGACGACGGGGAGGCCTCTCCGATGCCTTTTGGGGGCAGGATGGGACGCGGGAGCTGCGAGACCCCCGTGTACAACCCAGGGGAGCCCCAAGAGATGGGCTCAGCATCCCCGCATCAGACACCTGATGATTGGGGCACAAATTAAGCATTGCCTTGATGTCCACGGGAGCCACAAGCATCGTCCCGGCACCGGAGGATGATGCCGAGGGGCGGCTTTGGCGGCCCAAGGGGCTGCCAGAGGCCCGTGCGGTGCCGGCGTTTTCCCCGAGCGCCCCGGCGCCGCGGCCAGCAAATAAAGGGATGTTTGTTAGCCGGGCGCGCTGTGTTTTGCCGAGCAGAACAATAAAGAGAAAGATGCTCACAATGGGAAATTGTGCTTCCTCCTCCCCGTGCGTTCCTCGGGGAGGTGTTGGGGGGGGGGGTTAAAAAATAAATAAATAAATAAATAAATTAGGAGAAAAGAGAGAGAAGAAAACGAGAAGAGACGGCGGCAGGGCCGGGAGCGAGGGCACGGCCGGTGCTCGCCGCTCCCCCGCGCCATGGCAGCCGGTGTCACGGCAGAGCGAGGCCGCGGCGCTGCCGGGACGCTGCCCGCGCCAGGACGGTGACGGGGCAGGGGTTGGCCTGGCTGGGAGCACCCCCTCACCACCCTCTGCCTCCCTTCTTCCCGGCGGCACCGCGACGCAGGTTTGACCTTTCCGGAGCCTTTGGCCTCGCGATGGGGCGGCCGTGAAGGAGACGGGATCGCGGCGGGCGCTGGGGAGGGAGGCGTTGGATGGGAGCTCCCCGAAGGATGCAGCTGGGAGCGGTGAGAGGTGGGGGGCACCAAGGAGGGGGGTTGGCACCTTAGAATCATAGAATCACAGAATAATTAAGGCTGGAAAAGACCTCTTAGGTCATGGAGTCCAACCTTCTACTGGCTCAGTGTCCTGCGAGGGGACTTCCCCTGGCACGGGGATTGTCGAGGAGCTCCCCACGGACCAGGGACGTCTGTTGGCCGCGTGGCATCCCTGGTAGCTCGTCCTGCAGATGCTCTCACCACGTCCTCTGGTCCCCACCGAGGCCGGGGTGTGTCCCACTGTGAGTCCCTGACCCCTGCGCTCCTCCCCAGGCACCATCCTGCCTCCAGCTCTAAGGATGCTCCGGCTTCTCCTGCTCTGCTCCGTCTGGCTCTTGGTGGCACCGCCGGCATCAAGCATCTTCCAGCGGCCGACGGGGACCCCAGGTAGGGAGCAGAGCCTGCAGGGAGGGCTCGGTGCTGGAGGAGGGAGATGCTGCTGAGGTGGAGGGGTCCAGCCAGGGCAGGGGCTGAGCTGTGCGCCCCGGGGATTGCAGGAGAAGGGAAAAGACACCAGCGTGGGTGATGGAAACCAGGCTGGAGATGCCGACGAGGGTCAAGGGGGTGGCGGGAGAGGCATTGAAGGGCCGCAGTGAGGTGACGCTGAGGTGACCTGGGTGTGCCGCAGCCCCCCCGCAGTTGCAGTACCTGCTGGAGCCCCTCCACGCCACGGTGCACACGCGGCGAGGGGCCACGGCCACCCTGCCCTGCGTCCTGCGCGCCCTGCCCGACAACTACCGCGTGAAGTGGAGCAAGGTGGAGCCGGCCAACTACGGGGAGAACGTCATCATCATCACCAACGGGCTGTACCACAGGAACTACGGGCCGCTGAGCCCGCGGGTGCGCCTGCGCCGGAGCCACCGCTACGACGCGTCGCTCACCATCACCAACGTGGCTCTGGAGGACGAGGGGCGCTACCGCTGCCAGCTCGTCAACGGGCTGGAGGACGAGAGCGTCTCCCTCACGCTGCACCTCGAAGGTGAGGGTGGGATCCCCGAGCAGAGGAGACCCTGGGCGGGACCAGGGGTCCGGGGCTGGGTGTCCCCACCCTTTGTGCTCCTTGTTGCGATGTCCTGCGCCTCAGCCTTGAATCCCTGGCGTTCCCACCCCAGCAGCTCTTTGGCTTCTCATGCCGGAGCCTCCTTGGGAAGAGCATCTCCTTCACCCTCCATCCCTGTCCCTGTCCCCCAGGTGTCGTCTTCCCCTACCAGCCCAGCAGCGGCCGCTACAAATTCAACTACCACGAAGCCAAGCGAGCCTGCGAGCAGCAGGACTCCCGCCTCGCCACCTACCAGCAGCTCTACAAAGGTGAAGCGCCTTCCTCCCGCAAAAACCCCTCGTCCGCCCCAAAAAGATGCTCCTGGGTTGGCTGCGGGAGAGGGGAGGAGGAAGGTGCCGGGGCTGAGCCACCTCCTTCCCCGCAGCCTGGATGGAGGGTCTGGATTGGTGCAACGCCGGCTGGATCCTGGACGGGACCGTGCACTACCCCATCATCAACTCGCGGGAGCCGTGCGGCGGCCGCCTCCTCCTGCCGGGAGTCCGGTCCTACGGGGCCAGGGACAAGCAGAAGGATCGATTCGACGCTTTCTGCTTCACCTCTGCTCTTCAAGGTAGGGCCGGGGGTCCCCTGTCCCGTCAGCCCCCGATACCCACACGGCTGGGGGTGATCCCAGGAGGACAACGGTGGTGGCCTCTCGCCCACCATAGAATCAGTTTGGTTGGGAGAGACCTTGGAGATCCTGGAGTCCACCCGTTCCCTCAGTGCTGCCAGGGCACCACTGCCCCGTGTCCCTCAGCACCACATCTCCACGGCTTGGAAACCCCTCCAGGGCTCAGGGGGACTCCCCCCCTGCCCTGGGCAGCCTGGGCCAGGCCTGGGCAACCCTCCTGGACAAGACATTTCTCCTCAGCTCCAACCTCAGCCTCCCCTGGGGCAGCTTGAGGCCGCTTCCTCTTGTTCCTTGGCAGCAGAGCCCGACCCCCCCTGGCTCCAAGCTCCTGTCAGGGAGTTGTGCAGAGCCAGAAGGTCTCCCTGAGCCTCCTTTGCTCCAGGCTCAACACCCCCAGGTCCCTCAGCCGCTTCTCTAGCCCCTTCCCCAGCTCCGTTGCCCTTCTCTGGACGCAGCTCCATGTCCCCATCCATCCCCAGGCCAGGTTTACTTCATCCGAGGCCACCTGAACTTCAAGGAAGCCGGGCAAGCGTGCCGCAACCACGGGGCCGCCATCGCCAAAGTGGGGCAGCTCTACTCCGCCTGGAAGTTCTCCCAGCTGGATCGCTGCGACGGGGGGTGGCTGGCGGATGGCAGCGTGCGGTACCCCATCGCCACCCCCCGCGAGCGCTGCGGGGGGCTGCCCGACCCCGGCGTCCGCAGCTTCGGCTTCCCCAGCAAGGAAATGAGGACCTACGGCACCTACTGCTTCGCGGGGAAGTAGGAACCCCGGGAGGAGAGGTGGGCTGAGCCCCAGGGGGACCCTGGTGGGGACACCAGGCATCGTCACCCAGAGGAGAGCGTGAGGTGGGATACGAGGGGAGCATCTCCTGGTGATTTCGGGAGGCTCGCGCATCCTCCGATGCAGTGACAGAGCCGGGTTTGGGTGCCCGGGATATCTTCTGATGAAGCTCCCACCTGCTTTGGGGCTTCTCGCGTGTTGGGGGCTTGCTGGAGAAGCCCTATTGTTGGACCAGAAAAGGGGGGGGGTGTCTAACCCAGCCCCTCCAACCCCGGCGCATCCCTCGCCCCATCCTCGCTCCTCACGCCCGCCGGGGCTCTGCCTGGGGGGAGCGCGCCCGAGGGCCGGCCATTAACGAGCGTGACTAATGAAGTTTCGCCTTCTCGATTAATAAAGCTGCACGGCAAAGCCAGGCTCGCGACGGGGCTCTGCCCAACTCCTCCCCCTGGGGACCCTCTGGCCTCACGACAAGGACTTTCCAGCTCAAGGAGGGGGGCGGCCGCTGTGGGCTCCCCCAGACTCCCTGTCCTGGGAGTTATCGGTGTTCTCGGCGCCGCGCTCCGGGGATTTTGGAGTTTTGCTGCCCAACACACTCAGCAGGAGCTATAAAAAGCACCGGAGCTGGCACGGTCTGGGGGGAATAACGGCGACGGGAGACGCCAGCGCTCCTGGGAACCTGCCACGGGCCCCCCGAGCCCCATCCCGGTATCTCAGCCCCAGCCCTGACTGGTCCCTGATGCCGGTGGGATGCGGGGGCACTTTGGGCTGTGCCTGGCTGGTTGGTGCTGGTAGTTCCAGCTCCACGGTGCTGCCACCCTCCCCATTTTGGGGCTGTGCCGTGCTGGGGCTGCCCCGCAATGACCAGGCCACCGCTCAGCGCCGTCCCTTTACTGGTTTTAATACCCACAAAAGCACAGAGAAGGGGGTTTGGGTGACGCGTACCCATCCCGAGCCCACGGCAGCGGCTTCTGCCTTTCCTGGGAAGTGCAAAGGCCCTAATTCTGCCCCCCCAGGATGGGTGCTGAGCTGGATACCCCTGCGTCACCCCCCACCAGGGTGCCGCAGGCCAAGGATCCGCCGGGCAGAGGTGGGAGAAAGCGGCTGGAGGTGACGCTGCCGTCGCCTTCCCACCGCCCCCACCTCGCTGCTTGGCTCTGCGGCGACGCCGGGAGAAAACCCCCACCTTGTGCCGCCTCTCGGGTCCCGTCGGTGCCTTTCGGGGGGGGGGATCTTTAGTTATTGGGGTTTCTTTGTACAGATATAAAACAAACAAGGAGACGGACGCCCAGCAGCGGGGGCTGCGCCGGCGTCGCGGTGCCGTTCCCATCTGCGCCGGCTCCGGGGCCCGGTGAGGTTCTGGCTGCCGTTCGGGGGGACTCGCTCAGTCGCCCAGGGGCTGAGCCAGGCCTGGAATGGGGGGGGACACAAGAAACCCCCAGGTGAAGGGAAAGCCCCAAAAAGAGATGCCAAGGGTGGAGATGGGGGTGTCGGGGGGAGCCCCGTGCTCACCGGGGCGGCAGCTCAGCTGGGGCGGCTCCCACGTCCCGTCCTCCCGGCAGCGGACGATGGGCGAGCGGCGCTGGACGAAGCCGCGGCGACAGTGGTACCGCATGATGGAGCCGATCTCGTAGCGCTGCTTTGGTTTGCCGAAGGCTCGGGCGTTGCTGACGGCCGGGGGGGACCCGCATTGCACTGCCGGGAGGGGAGAGGGGGGTTAACTGCGGCCAGTTGTGGACGGGCACCCCCAAACTGCAGCAAACCACCTCCTCCAGTAAACCCCAACACATGAGGAGCTGGAGGGGCTGGAGCGTGGCCAGGGAAGGGTAACGGAGCTGGGCAAGGGGCTGGAGAAGAAGGAGAAGGGGCTGGAGAACTTGTGAGGAGCAGCTGAGGGACCTGGGGGTGTTGAGCCTGGAGAGAAGGAGGCTCAGGGGAGACCTTGTGGCTCTGCACAACTCCCTGACAGGAGCTTGGAGCCAGGGGGGGTCGGGCTCTGCTGCCAAGGAACAAGAGGAAGCGGCCTCAAGCTGCCCCAGGGGAGGTTGAGGTTGGAGCTGAGGAGGAATGTCTTGTCCAGGAGGGTTGCCCAGGCCTGTGCCAGGCTGCCCAGGGCAGGGGAGGAGTCCCCCTGATCCCTGGAGGGGTTTGCAAGCCGTGGAGATGTGGTGCTGAGGGACACGGGGCAGTGGTGCCCTGGCAGCACCGGAGGGGACACTTGGACTCGATCTTAACGGTCTCATCCAATCCAAACCACCCCATGACTCTACGACCCAATTCCCCCCTGCGGGGATGATGAGGAGCCCCCACTTTGGGCCGAGGGAGGTTGTGCATCCCCAGCCCAGGGCAGGGATGGAGCAGTTGGGGGTGAGGGGTTGGGGGGGTCCCGGCTTACCCAGCCCCATTTTGCAGGTGTAGGAGAGGTGGTAGTTGCAGGGCACGTCGCTCCACTGCCCGCCGTCGTGCCACACGATCACCACGCAGTTCTCCCCGGACAGAAAGTAGCTGTCGGGCTGCCCGGGGTGCCAGTTCTCGTAGAGCTGGGGAGGGGGGCACAGGCAGGACGAGGTGCACGGGACCCCCCCCCAAGCTCAGCCCTTTAAGGGCTGGAGGAGACAGAGGTGGGGGAGATCCCACACACCAGCACGGACCCATCTGCAGCCTCCTGCCTGCTACAACCCCCCCCCCCGGGAAATGAGGTCCCATCTCTTGGACTTGCCGATCTCTACGGTCTTTTCCAACCTTGTTAATTCTAATTCTACGATTCTAACTCCGTGCCCTTTGTCACGGCCTTGGGACCCCGACTCCGTGGCTCACGGCACCCCTGGGGATGCTCAGCTTGGCTCTCAGGGGTGGGGGCTTCAAAGCCTGGTCCCATCTCGTGTTCCCGAGCCGTGGAGAAGNTGGTCTGGCCAGTCCCTGCCAGTCCCTGCCTGTCCCAGTCTGTCCCAGCTTGTCCCAGCAGCTCCCAGCTTGCCTTTTACTGGTCCAACTGGTCCCTGCCTGTCTCTATCAGTCCCTGCCTGTCCCAGCCTGTCCCAACCTGTCCCTGCAGGTCCCTGCAGGTCCCTGCCTGTCCTTTCCTGGTCCAGCTGGTCCCTTCCTCCTTCACCCCCACACCCCTCCAGGCCTCTTCTCTCTCTGCCCCGTCCTGCTCTGCCTCATCCCCTCCTCTCCCCCCGCTGCTGCTGCCGGACACGTTGTTGCTTTGCCTTCAAATTTACTTGCACACGTCCAACCCTCTGCTGGTCGGTCCATGCATCACGCTTCTGCCTGTCTGCTCCCAGTCTATCTACCTGTCCGCCCACCCCTCCATCCATCCATCCATCCATCCATCCATCCCTCCATCCCTCCCTCCCTCCATCCCTCCAGGTTCCAAACCCAAAGCCCAGCTCTGAGAGATGCTGCGGGTCCCCCCCAGGAGGATCTGGGGGCCGGGGGGTGTAGCCAGGCCACGTACCGTTGATGAAGTCCTGCTCTTCGGGGGTCAGGATGGTGGCCAGGTGCCCCCCGTAGTGCCTGCACTGCGTCTCCGCGTCCTCCCAGCTCCTCCGGGTGGAGAAGTGCTTGTAGCAGGCTCCTTGGAAGCTGTCCCAGCCGGGGCTGCACCTCCTCAGCGCTGAGCCCGGGGCGGAGGCGATGGGGAGAGACGAGAGGGTCAGAGCGATGGAGCTCAGCTCACCCGCAAGCCAAAAAAACCCCCAAACAACCCCAAAAACCTGATTTCCCCACGTTTGCATCTCCTGGGCCGCCGGTTCGGCAGCCGAGGCTGCAGCGGGAGCCGGGTTGGGATGGTTGAGGTGGGACCTGGGGGGGATCACTCACGTCGTTCGCAGCTGCTGCCACCGTAGCCGGGCAGGCAGAGGCAGGCGAGGTGGGCGCCGTCCTCCGTGCAGGTCCCTCCGTTCAGGCAGGGGTTGGGGACGCAGCCACCTGCAAGGCACACGCAGCCTCCCTCACTCGGGGAACCTCCTCAGAGCCCGGCATCGTTCAAGCCTCAGCATCTCCGCAGCCCCGCAGCGGCCAAAAACACCCCCTCCAGCTGGCCCGGGGCAGCCGAAGGCCTCGGTGACGCACCCGGAGCCATCCCGCCAGCCCCGGGGCTCCGTGGGGTGCATCCGCCTCCGCCCGGAGCTGGCCAGACTCGAGGCTTTGGCCTCGCCCCAGGTCACGGGGACACGAGCTGGACGCTCTGGTGGCTCCACACCAGCGGCTTCGCTGCTGTGCCAGCCCCTGGCCCGCGCCGGGGCTCCCGCGGCGAAGGGGAGCACGCGGAGGATAAACCCGTCGCTAAACACGTCCTCGAGCCCGGCGCCGAGGGCAGCCTCGCGCCTCTCCCTCTAGGGTCACCTTGGGCCCGGCCGGGGACGATAACTCAGCCGGCGCCGGCGCCGGCCCCGACCCGCGCGTCCCCGTCACGGTCACTTTTACACCCCGAGCACATCCCGTGCTGCCGGCTCCGGCTCCGCGTGTGATTAAAGAGCTGCCGGCGGAGCGGAGACTCCAAGTCCTTGACACCCTCCATCCGGACGACGCCCCTTTCACGGTCCTTGGCTCGCTGGAGGACGCCGCCGCCGCCACCCTCGCCCTCAGCCAGCCCCGGACACCAGCGGGGTCTCACCGGGGACCCCCAGGAGTTGAGTGGGGGGTTTTTTAGGACCCTAAATCCACGCGGGCGGCTCTTTCTGAGCATCCCTTCTCGCCAGGGTGAAGGCGACCGTCCCGCCAGGGCTGACCCTCCGCGCCACGGGACGGGGCAGGGCACCGCTGCGCAAGGAGGGGCAGAGACCCCGCACCGTCCCCTCGGCTCCAGCCACCCTGGCAGGGAACTGGGGGAGAACTGGGGGCAGGGGTCTGGCTGCTGGAGCACCCCGGGGTGGGGCTGGGTGGGCACCCCCCCACCCGCAGCAGCTCGGGCACCCACCACCCACTCCCCCATCCGAGCCCTGATGTGAGGGGACCAGGGCTGGGGAGGGGGGGGTTGCAGCGATTTTGGGGTGCTTGGCCATCCAAGGGCCACACAAGGTGAGGGTTCCAGGGGGGGTCTCTGCACCCCACGACCCATC
>WEIS01010454.1:0-11316 GCA_013389965.1 Todus mexicanus
AGAAGCATTTGGAGACAGTCTTTGTTACCAGCATATAGACTAACCTTGGTACTTTCTTTCAGTTCCTTACCTGTTAAGTATGGAATGTGTTACCTATAGGCTCTGCAAGTTGCAGAAATATCTATATAAAATGTCTTACACTGATAGTACGCATATAAAAGTAAAAGGTTTCAATTTGTTTGGCTGAAGACATTACCAACATTTAAAAATTGCCAACTGTATCTCTGAAAAAAAAAAAAAAAGGCTTTTTTTTCATGTTTGGTAGAAGGCAAGGGGGAAACTCAAGCAAGAAGGAAGGTTAGAAGAATGTGCTCTGCAGAACAAAAAGACTCTTATGTAGATATTTGCAGTAAAAGCTCTCCTTTATTCTCCAAGCAAAACATCAAACTCCCCATAAATATCCCTCTAGCAGCAACCAGGTCCTTTTTTCCCTCTTCTCCCATCAAGTGCGGTTCTTCTAATTTCACTCATAAAAATATTGTTATAGGAAAGTGTAAAATCAGTTCCAGTTTCAAGGTCTCTAATTCCAAGTCTGAAAACCCCCTATCTGAATATTACATGTTTCTGTTTAACCCAAAAAGCAGGGCTTTATCTTTTTTTTTTTTTTTTCTTTTTTTAACTTCCTAGCTGGAACTGACAAAAACATAAAACAGGAGAAAGGAATATCAAGGAGAAAATAATAAAACTTGAGTAATCTTTTTTTTAAATTCACCTATGAAAAGTCATGACAGACAAGTATATATATACCTGTATTACTTAGATCTCAGTAGTCCTTCTTAAAGCAGTTTTTGGTATATATTTCAGTATTATCTATGCTAAATCGAGAGTGACAAATAAAATGTGCCACCATGTGAGCTTCAAACTCCAATTTCAGTAGAGGAGAGTGATGTTACAAATTCCGAGCATAAGCCTTTGTACTCATCTAGCAGTTTACTTGTATGTGTATCTGTGTATGCATATGTGTGTGCATGCATATGCAGATGTGAGTTTATAGGCATGTATATAAGCATACACACAAATAAAAATATAGTAATTGGCTGTCACCCCCTGCTGTTTAACCCATAGCTTTAAAAAAACAATCTTTTAGCTACATGTAGTACTAATATATGATCATGGAACACTTTGAAGTCATGAATTCTAATGAGAATGGTGCTAAATTACCTCTTTGGAATTCTTAAAGCTAAAAATAACCCACAAAATATCACAGAAAAGGAAAAAAAAAATTTAGGGAATTCAGACTGATCTACTTCAAAAACGTTACACAGAAGAATTATGCACTTTTTAGTAGAGCAATATATTTGTTATAAAAGCAGAGTTTTCTTTCAAAGATGTTTTCAAAGTAATTAATGAGAGATAAAGTTCAGCAGAATTTTGTTCTGAAAGTCAAAATGGTGAAAAAACTCCAGTCTGAACAGTAAATGGGAAATTTTATACAAAAGAACATGTCCAGGGTACACCATAGCGTTTCTAATTTCGTAGATTAATCTTGCAGTTGAAAGTTGACCACCTTGATCCAGAGAGGCCAAACAGTGTAAATCTCCTTCTTACAGAGTCCTGACCTTGCCCTGACACTAGCTTATCACCAGCTAATAATTAAGTCCTTGAAGTGATAGATGAAGTTTATCCTTTTGGTTTTATTGCAACTTTTGATTAATGTAAGCACAAATGTGGAAGGATTTTTAAAGACATACAGTGTCTTCTTTTTAGGTAGAAATGAAATCAAATATAAAATCTTCATACTGAAAAAATGAATAAATTATTGGTGAACCTTATCTAATGTCCCTATAATCTAGATATCTTAAAGAAAATGATACTAGCACCAGAGAGATATGTGAATGCAAGATCAGGTCTTGCAGAAAACAATAAAGTTGCATGAAAATACTTGTGATGGTTTAAAAAAAAAAAAAAAGAAATGTTTTAAAGATTCACCCTATTCTTCTGATAAAAGTGGTTGCTTGCTATACACAGCAAAGATAGGAAAGAGTTTGCAGCAATGAAATTTTCTCCTCTAAGTTGCCTATTCACACATGTAAATACCAACTTTTTTTTTTTTAAATTATGAGATTAAGAGAGGTTGTTGGGGTATTAAAAATACTAATACCCTGATTGGTCACAATTATTTGGGCATAGTTATCATACTAGCAATAGTAAAAATGAAGCAGACAGATCTCCATAATATTTGCTGACAAAACTAACAGAGTTTAATTCTTGATGAGTTTTCTCACTCATATTTTAAAAATCATGATTTGTCATCCAAAACAAAAAACCCCTGAAATATTCTTTGTGAAATGATAGCACTATCAAAAAGACAAGAAATTGCTTTTTATTCCTTGTGGTCATCAGCCCTGAGATTAAGAAAGGAGCCTCTGGACAAAACCTGATACTCAAGGTAACACGCATTTGAATTCAAATCTTGACTCTAGCTTGATTAGAAACCACAAGCCATATTTAATCTAAGGATCAAACTAAGCTTTAAGCGGAAGGGTCTAATTTCGGTAGCTTTAAAGAGTGACACTCTTTTAAGAATAAGCTTCAGACTGATTGTCATGGTTTGGGATCAGGGTACCCCACATATCTGCAACAGAACGCTCTCTCCCCCTCCCCACCCAAAAAGGGAAGAAAGGAAATAAAGGAGAGAGACTTATCGATTAGGAAAGGAAACTAGAACAGCTTTACTAAAACATGAAGATAATAATAATGTTAATTAAAAACGTAAATATATACAAATATGTACAAAGCCAGTATCGAACCCAACCCCCCAGATGGTAAATACGTCACCGTCACCACTGATGCTGTGGAAGGGCCCAGCAGCAGATGGGAACCGGGAGCTGGATTCAGGGCTGCGGCCCAGAACCTGGGGCTCAGCCAAGGCCTGAGCCGGGGGCTGAGGCTGGGCCGGAGGCCTCAGGGCAAAGCTGAAACTGCCAAGGTCAGACCGAGTGAGGAAGAGTCCTGAAGCCAAGAGAGCAGCTCGATCTCAGGGAAAACCAAAATGGTGAAAGGGCCAGGAGAGAAGGGGCAAGAGAGAGAGACCCTTGTGATCCCTCAGCTTTATACGAAATATGATGTATATGGATATGGAATACTCCTGTTGGCTAATTTAGGGTCACCTGTTCTGGTTGCTTCTCCCTGAGGGTACAGCCTTCTCTTTCCTGCACCCTCCATGTGGTACACGAAGTCTATCAATGACCTTGGTGCACATACCAATCCTTGGTACTAACTGTAAACATCGAGTGTTATCACTGCTAGAAGCAGACTCTGTCTGGTAAACATGCTGCTAAGTTCAGATAGACTTAGCTGAAAAGTAAAAGTTATAGAACAGAATTTCTGTTCTAACCCAAACCAGGACACTGATGATTGCTGATTATCTTTACGTGACTGTAATCTTTTGATTAATTGCTCTCTTTCCTTTCTTTTGAAAAAGAGAGCTCATAAACAGCCTCATTTATTAATGCGGTGGTGCCCAATTCATGGATGTAAATTCATGGCAGAGTTTGGGTACCTAAGGGACATTCGACCACTGGCTCAAAAAAATAATCATCACCATTACCACTGAGATATCAGTACTTCTGCTACTTAAATTCTTACTTTGCCTGAGTAAAGAATGTTGTTATTAAAACACAAAACTTCTGTAACGATCAAAGTGCAAATAAGACAAAACCCTCCTGCTTATGTGTAATTTCACATAAAAACACTCTGATCATCTTTTTCTGCCACTCAATTATTCAGTCAAGAAACAACAAGCAAAAAGAAATCTTGCAGATGAAACAAAAGGCAAATGCTTGTACCTGCTAAAATGCTGTGTTTCTGGAGGGGAAATTGCTGATTCTTTGTTCATTGAATTGTCTCATAAAACAAATGCACAAACACAAATATTCACACCAAAGCTACAACATTTGTGCCTTCAATTTATTTATTAAAGGGCTTTTTAGTAAATACTGTCAAATGAATCCAGACTGTTGTTTGCATCTCTGAAGAGTAATAAACAGGAGACAATTAACTGCTAATTATTTCCACCTGGTGAACTCTATTTTGAGAAGTTTTGATTAATTAACAGTGGGGACCTATCATCATCATTTGCTGGTGAGAAGGGAAAAAATAACAATTTACATCAAATTAACATTAATCTGAAGTGAGGTCTTTGTCCATTTTCTGGGTCATTGCCACTAAACTCATTATAGAAATAATTGGAATATGCAGCCACTGTTAATCAATATAATAATATGATTTCCTTTATTAAGCTGATGGCAACTACAAGGAAGTCTGAAAAGAAATTTTAAAGAAGGAGAACTAGAGAAGGATTTTCTTTAACCATTAGTATGACCTTACTTGCAGTCAGTCACAGAGTAAAGAAAACAAGCTTTTTTCTTGTCAAGGTAGAAAAACTTCTTTTAATTTGAAATGAATATTTAGAAATACTGTCAATGTTGTTCCAGTGTTGCTTATTTACTCTTTAGATTATGCTTGTTCATTTCACTGAAAAAATTACATAGAAAGATTTTAGGCTACATTATTTCTCTGTTCTGTCAGATGGCATCCACATTGTCTCTTTCCCTGGACCAATGCCTAAGAGATTATCAGTTGTGCCAGGAATTCATATGGCAGTGTACAATAATCCAAACCAGTTAGTCCTCAGTAACAGACCTCACCCACACTACCTTTTCTTCAGAATCCATTTACACTTTCTCTTGAGATGATAAAGAGATGCATGTTAGCCAGCTCCAACAGGACATTGGTTTAGGATCCGCAAGAGGATTTTTTCAGGAAGTTAATTAACTAGTCTGTTGCATTTATAGTTGGTTTGAAAATGACAGAAATGTTAGTTAGTACATATTTAATTATGCTGAGAGTGCCCAGGGCATTGGATGAACATGCTTTTATAGCAGAGCAGTAAAAAATCAATATAAAAAGATAACATGATATCTAAAACAAAAAAAGGGAGGGGAGGGGGGGAAGGAAAGGGAGAAGTGCTAAACACTTCCACTCCCCAATTCTTTTTAATATACCCTCTTTCTTAGTCTTCCCAGTTGATTTTCACCTCTCAGCTTCCTGACCTTCAGCTGTACATGTGTAAAATTTACCCCTGTATCCACTGACTCGTTTATCTACTGATACTATTTTAAAACATATTGCTCTTGAGCATACATGGGTGCCAGACAGCACTTGTCTGCTATTGTACGAATCACAATTTGAGGTGAAAGCAGTAGATAGTTTTACTTTTTTTTAGCCCTTCCTTTTTTATGTAGATAAAAAATATAGCAGAGAGCTAATGGAGATATATGGAGGACAGACTGTTCTGTCTGTTAGGACACTCCTGTTAAAAACAAAAATAGGGAATAATAACATATGCAAAATTTTGCAATATTTCTGCTTTTTTCTATTGTGCAAAACCCCTATTTCTGTGTCAACAAAATAGCACTCGGAAGATGCTGTATGTGATGGGCTTTGCCTAAAAAACAAATTCCACTGTGAACTGTCTTGTAGGATAGTGCTTTTCTTTTTTTCCCCAATATTTTTAACTGTTTAAAATTATGAGTGATTTTTAATCACAGAATTACAGAATGTTAGCGGTTGGAAGAGACCTCTGGAGACCATCGAGCCCAACACCCTGCCAGAGCAGGACCATAGAATCTAGGTCAAGTCACTCGACTCTCATTTTCTTTTAAACCCTTATACATGACTTTGGGCATGTAATGAACCTGGGAATCTGTCCCTTCCTCTTGCCTAAGACAGGAGGTGTAATAAGGCAAAATTCACACTGTGCAGCTCCTGAAGAAGGGATTAGCTCATCCACACAGAGTGGAATGTAGCAGCTATTTTCCAAAACACAGCAACACTATAGAACATGCTAGGAAAGAAAATTAAGAAAGCTATCTCCATCTGAAACTGCAGGGGGAAGTTAGGGAAGCAGAATGTGATTAATCTAATTGAAATTTGTTAGAGTACAGAACTTTCCAGAGATTTACTGTTCAGAATGACTTTATCATCAAACAAATGAGCCACTGACACAGACATTCACCTTTAGAAAAGCATCATCTTTGATCTTTTGATTATATCTACACTAAACTCCAAAGACTGTTCATGCACTGAGCATTCAGTTCTCTGTACTACTTGTTCTCAGCAAACAAACAATAAAATCTGGTTAGTGTAACTGGACATCTTGAACAAACAGTCTATAATTATAAACATTTTTCACTAGCCATATAAATGAGAGAAACTGATTATTTTCAGGGTCTGAAGAAGATGTGGATACTGCTGCTGTAAAGCAGAGACACTCTACAGAAGACTAAGTCAGAAATGCATCACCTACACATTTTTCAAAGGTTCACTCAGCAAAATTTGTGGAAGTTCCTGTCTTTATAATATGGATAACAGGAAAGATCACTATACTCACTAGCTACATCATCTTTTGGATGTATGGCATTTCCTCTTTCCCTCACTCCTCTTCGTTAGGAAAAGGAAAGATTGGCAATATTTTAACACATCTGTTGTTAGATAGATAAAGTGAGATGGATGATGCAGTCAGTGACTTCCGATTTCTTCAACAAATGCAGCTCAAAGATCTATCTACAAAATCTTCCACGACCATTTTCCAAGTCATGGATAGAGTAATATTGTGGTTCTATTTAACACATTCTCAGTTTCAATTCCTAGCCCCTAGGCTAATAGTTTTACCGTTCCCTAACTCATACTGTCCTTTTCTGCTTACTAGTTGTCATGGTTTGGGGTCAGAGCAGCCCTAAACCTGCAACAGACACTCTCTGTTAACTCCCCTCCCCACTCAAAGCAGAAAAGAAAGCGAACAAAGGGAGAGAGACTTATCGATTAAAAAAGGAAACTAGAACAGTTTTAATGAAAATAAAAACAATATTAAAACGGAATATATATAAACATACACAAAACCTTAGTATCGAACCCAACTCCCCCAGTGGTAAATGTCACTGTTTGAGCAGTCCCAGACTGGGCCCAGTGACAGACGGGAACCAGAAGCTGGATTCAGGAATGCAGGAACGGGAGCAAGAAGATGAAGTCAAAAACTCCAAGGCGGAGCAACAGGCTAGGCCAAGGCCAAGCCAGAGGCCAATACTGAAGCTGGAGCTAAAGGCCACAGGCCAAATGCAAAGCCTGAGCCAAGGCCAAACCAGGAGTACCAGAGCCGAACGAACTGGAGCCAAGAGTGAGAGCAGCTGGAACCCAGAGAGAGAGCCAGACTCTTGTGACCCCTCAGTTTTATATGAATATGAGGTATATGTGATGAAATACCTTGTTGGCCCATTTAGGGTCACCTCTCTTGTCCACTCCTTCCTGCAGGTGCAGCCCTTACTTTATGCACCTCCAAGGAAGATCCAGCAATGATGTTGGTCTGCACACCAATCCTTGGTACGAATTCTAAACATGGAGTATTAACACTACTAGAAGCAGACACTGTCTGCAAAACATGCTGCTAACTTCAGAAAGGCAGTTAGTTAGAAAAGACTTACCTAAAAGTCAAAATCACTCAACAGAATTGTGTTGCCCTAACCAAAACCAGGACACTGGTCTAGCCACTTAAAAAACTTAAACCTTACTGATTCTAGTTGCATTGTTCTTTTTTTCCTTAATGCGTCTCTGGTCTTGCTATTATTGGAGACTATAATATCTTGGCAGGAGAGGAAAAAAAAGTCCACTATTATTGTCAACACAGATTCCCATGGGGTATACGTTTATGCTCTGTAACTTTGCTATCCAATAAAGTATGGTCTCGAGGGTGTACAATAGAATCCTTCATGTCACACAATGAACAAGGATAGGAAGGAAAGCAGTAGTGAAACATTGCTTTACAAAGAGTTTGGAACTGGAATGCTTTTACTAGAAATTTGGCAATGGTAGGATCATCACATTTTAAAAGAGTTCAACTAAACATGTCACAATGTGTAATGTGCAGATGTTAACAACATCTGTATCTTTACAAATGTAAGTTAATTCCTCCCAAGAAGGTAGGCTATTAAATGAGAGCAGGGGAGAGGAGCAAAAGGTACTGCATTCCAGAAGGCAGCATGGAGGTAGAGGCCTCCTGCTGATCCTGTGGTGTCTGAGAGGGATTGTCAAAGAGTTAATTATTTCGTACAAAACATTCCACAACAGAAAAAGGAAAGGAAACCGTAGAGAGAACATTTACATCCAGCAGTTATCTCAGAATCCTGTCCATAGACATTTCTGCAGGAATTAGTTACTTAGAACTGATAGATAGAAATATAAAAACATATACTTGGTAAACCTTGGGACTGAGAACAAACTTAAGACTATAACTAATATTCTGTGAAGAAACAGAATATCTACTGCTTCACTGCACTCATTTAGATCTTTGATACACATCTTATTTTGGTGGGAAACTCTAGGTGCGAGTATGTTCTGTGTACAGGGAAAACATCCAATTGTCTACATGGCCACAGAAAATAATAATTCAGTTATATACTGCCTTCAAACCTCTCTGCACTTGAGGAAAACTTGGTAGGAATTGCAACTGAAGTTACTAGAAATTGTCTGGATATTTTTGAGGATCTGAACCTTAACCCCCTATAGTTTAATTTCTCATGTGTAAGAAACAAAATATATAAATTCTTTTTTAAAAGAGTAATCCTTCTGAGTTCTTTAATGATAAATATTGAAATGTTCAAAGTATTGACTTATCAGTTCTGGAAAGTGTATAAAGACGAAGCTAGAAAATATCACTTAAAGACAATAATTTCATTTCCAGAGTAAACAACAATTTTTTTTCTTACGTCATATCCTATAATTACAGAATACATTTGGGGTTTTTTTCTTAAAATTCTGCTTTTCCTTTTATCACCTGAACTTAGAGAATTTCAGCAGTAGATTCTGAAACAACTGGAAGGTCTTTAATATCTATTTTGCTTACATTGAAGACAATAAGTCTTTAAAAAATCCTTCTCAGTTTTTATCTACACATCAGCTTGTCTCTTACTGCAAATCCACTTTCCATAATGTAACTAAACATTTTTTATTCCACTGGTTTTCTGTGGAATGTGTTCAGTAAATCCTTCCAGGCATTTCTTGCTCTCCTTGTGGCTGAGAAGCCAAATTGTATGTCAGCAGACTGACATTTTTTTCTTAATCTCTAAATCAAATTTCCCAGTAAGTTTGGTGATCCAATAGCTTTCTTCCTTTTTTTTTTCTTCTTTTCCTTTTCTTTTTTTTTTTTTTTCAGAGAAGTTTAAGATTTTTTCCATAGAAAGAGGAGCAAGAATCTTTAGGAATATCTGCTTTCTCTCTCAAGCTTTGATTGCTCTTTATTCCATTCTATTTCTGATGCCACAAGCTCAACTTAATTCTTTCACAACTGAGCTGCCAATCAGGATCAACTCACAGTCAGATCTATGGAAGATTAAAAATGCTAAAAATGGACTGCCTGGTCTGTAAACAATGACACATTCTGTATCATTAAACCAGAATGACGACAGAAATAGGTAGTTCTATGTATCATTTAGTGATTTCATAGAAACATTGAGGTTGGAAAAGATCCTTGGGATCAAGTCCAGTCATCAACCCTACTCTGCAAAGTTCACCCCAAACATATTTCTCCTATACATCTTAAATTGGTAAATGTCAACCTGTAAATTCCCAAGTTTCTTGAAAAACATCTATCAAAATAGCAATGCTTGTAATGACAAGTATTTATGAATACATTTTTTAAATACGGAACTACAAAATAACCCTTATGTCATCTGCATAACAAAAGTCATTTGTATCCTCTTAAATTATCCACCATAAGAGCTGACTCTATCCCTTGACTTCCTAATGGAAGGATATCCCATTATATCCAATATAATTTGGAAAGGTGATGGGTGACTTAATGCTTATGAATGTTTTCTATTAATACATTTTATGAATATATATATAGGAAATATGAATATATATATATGCATGCTATCAAACTAAATTAGTAGTTTGGTTTATCAGATGAAAAGAGTAGAGGTTAACAGGTTGAAAACCTGTCAAAATTAAAGAAAAATCATGCTTAATAATAATTTTGCCCTTTATGAGTTTGTTTACCAGTCATGAAGCCTTCAATTACACAATCACCTTGGACCATTGATCTTCAGTGCACAGAAGATTTGGTAGTGACAGTGACCAGATTTCTAGTAGTTCTTCTGGACAATTAATTATTAGATTTTGTTATAGGCTGTTACCCACAGTGTCCCACCTGTTAGTCATAGTGCATGGAAATGGTGGATTCATAAGCATATGTATCATGGGTCAGGTTACCAATTGCATTAATGTTCAGAGATGTTTTCTTAGAGGCAGCGCAGTTAACAGAAGGCAGCCTGTGCCTATCGTGTCAGACACTGTGTTCTAATCATAGATTATGTGAGGTTTTCGCTAAGGTATAAATCTGATGCATGAAAAGGTCACTAAGGGCACATTATTAATATCAATGTTAATACAGTATTGAATACATGGTCTTCCTGTTTACTGCATTTTCCCTAGTNGAATACATGGTCTTCCTGTTTACTGCATTTTCCCTAGTGAAAAATTAGTTAGGAAACATATGACAGTTGCTAAATAAGAAGTTAGCTTTTCCTGTCTTCTCTAAAAATTTGATTATATACCATACAGAAGTGAATTCTCAAAAGCACACTCAGTTTTTATTGAGCAAAGAGTAATTTTAGCAGCATTTCTATCTAATCATGCTAAACAGGGACTTTAGATGACAATTCTGATGGAGGTAAAAAATAGATGGATTTTAATAGCATAAAGAATACACTTTTTCTTCCTCAACAGCCTTGTAAAAATCTGAAGATACTTTGAAAATGATCAAAATATCAGGATGTTTCAAAAGTGATCAGGTAGAATGAACAACCACAAAATAAACACTGAGAATTAGAGAACAAACTTTGTTTCAAGGCCACTGCTACAATCTCTCTTAGTTGCAAAATTACAAGAAAATTGCATGTATAGCAGAGGTCTAATTCAGTTTTAGAAACTACATTGTTTTAGAATTTTTTAAAAATTCTTGGTTTTAATAACACTAGTGCTATTATAACACTAGTTTAATAACAGTAGTGATGCTAACACCCTAGTCACAAGCTCATCAGTGGAAATACAACATCTGTCAGAGCTATAAAATTAAAATGAATACGGTATTTAAAGGTTTCTATTTGAAGCTAGAGTTTCATTGTTTAAATCCTCTTATCACTTAAACTGTATATTGTATATTCAATCTGTGAAAAATTTCTTCTT
This sequence comes from Todus mexicanus, assembly GCA_013389965.1. Classification (NCBI taxonomy): domain Eukaryota; kingdom Metazoa; phylum Chordata; class Aves; order Coraciiformes; family Todidae; genus Todus; species Todus mexicanus. The sequence goes on from WEIS01010454.1 coordinate 11,242, forward strand.
CAGGTTTGTCAGTCATTGTGTTCTCAGATAATTTCTTCACTGAGCTGGGAGATTTGAAAGCTGTGGTAGACTGCT
>WEIS01010459.1:0-16404 GCA_013389965.1 Todus mexicanus
AACCAGCAATATAGTAAGAACTAAATTCTCTCCACATAGATGCTGCATAAATATTGGGTAATTTTCCAACATGTATGAAAATGCTTAAGACAGCACTCAGGGGTATACTGATACTTTGGGGAAAATGACAATTACTATGGAAGAAAAGTTTGAAAAAAAAAGACAGAGGGGAAAAAAAAACAAACAACCAACACCACAAATAGACAAAAATTATCACCTTTAAAGCACAGTACTCATCTGAAATAGCAGGTGTAAACAAAACCTTGCTTTCAATATTAGTATTAAGGCTTCAAACAAACTTAAAATCTCACAGAAAACACCTGATAGTATTTGAAGTTCTTTCACATACGCCTCGCAAAAACGGAAACAAAAAATAAACCAGCTACTGAGAAAGATTCATGAGAGCATGTCTAATATTGACTCTGTGAAGTCAGTATAAACATATACTCTTGTTTATAAGGCGTGTTCCAATTTCATCATTCAGGTGTTTGCTCTGCTCAGTTTCTATTACAGCAACTAATCCGAGTCTATGACTCTTCTCTTTCCCAAAATTTTTACTGAGGGGTGGGGGATTGTGGTATTATACACCATACAGGGTGTTCTATAGTATAAAGGGTATACCTCTTACTGCACTTCACATGTAGTTCAAACATTTAATGCACACAATGCTCATTCTTGTAGAATTAGGAAGTGACCCTAGTACCTTTCCATGGCTTTAGCAGTGTAAGGCAAATGCATTTCAATACTGTGTTCGTCTTCATCTGTCTGTAGGGACATACGCTCAAACATTCCAGTCTTCCACAATTCTCCATAAACTGCAATGAATTAAAGATTCATTTTTACTACTTCAGAAAACCCCAAACACTGTAAAGCAAGCTGCAGTGCATCTTTACCAGAACAAGCCCACTCTAACAAATTACTTGCCTCCAAGGGCTGTCATCATAAACCACTTGTTTTAAAATACGTTCAACGTTAAAATTATCTTCAAGTCATTAAGATACAAACATAATTGATTCGGTTTACAAAATAAGTGTGGTAAATCAGTGACCCTGTTAGTATATTGAGAAAGATTTTTCAGTTATCACACAAAATTTGAATAACACCAATAAAACACGTTGGAAAATATGCATGCATTTGCCCAGTCGCTGAATTACTGCCACAAACTACACCATCACATGTTTCAAAAAATTAATTGCCGATCAGCTGAGCGACTGCTGAATGTGTTACTATTTAATAACCGAATCATAAAATCTGGAGACAATGCAAACTGATCAAGTAATTTGCATTTAGAAGTTCTCTTTTCTACTCTCAAGTGCATTTGGTGGTAGGCAGAGTTATCTCTATGTTTTGAAAACTCTCCACTGGATAAACAATTTCATGTAGGGCTGTGCCTCCCCTCCATAAAGGAGTTCTACAGAAACCAAAACGTTTGTTACCTAAGGAAATTTCTGTAGGCACTATGTAGAAAGCCTGAACTCGCTTGCTTAATTAATCACAGTTGTGATGAAACAGCAATCTATCTGTGCTTATTAGCCCTTCTGAAAAAGACTCTGTATTATTTAAATGTTTCTCAAAAACAGGATCAAATTTATCTCCATCACATCTTCAAGCTCAGTCTGAAAAACTGGCATTTCATGGACTAACAGATTTGAAGCCCCAGAGGTACTCTGCCAGTTAAAAAAAGAAAAGTCACATGCAACAATACATCCAACTAAAAGCAGCTTTTTGTTCCTCTATTATTCCTCTATCAGAAATAAACTCAACCCAATAAAGCCAACTATCTCTTTTTTTTCGTGGACAGAATACTTCGCAGAATAATGGAGCAGGCGTGTAGTGGGCTGTTATTTAAATGTAACATTTGAAATGTCGAGATCCCTTTTAAAGATCACATGTCAAGAGGCACACACTCATAATGGCAAAGATAAGCAGAGACTGAGAATTCTTCACTTGCAGGAGCAAGAGAGACCATAGGGTTATAATATAGCAGTGCCTGCGACCACCAGGATCTTTCAGAAGTTAGCTTTTGTTGCAGTAAAACCAGATTTATACTTGTGTGCCACTTAAAACCAACCAAGTGCCCAACAGAATCCTCAGCACTGCAGTACCACGGTTAATACTCAAGCCTCAGCAATCTTCAAGACGTAAGCTTTATCATGCACTTACTCTTTTGGTCAATTCGGAGATCATACAGAGGTGTTCTATAAATGTCCACACTGGAAAGTGCACATCGGGAAAGGGGCACGTGATGGGAAGGCCCGAGAATGAAAATTTTTCGGCTACAACAATTAACACAAAAGCCCGTAATTTAGACAACTGTAGCTGTACAGAGACTTGGTTTAAAGTAATAAGTTCAATAAAAATGTACAAAAGCGACACTTTCTGGTAGTTACCGAGAGAGTTTTACGCTGCCGTGTTAAGACAACAGAGCAATCCGCAGCCTAGCCTTGCTCAGTACCTCAGAAATGATCATGAGATCAGTTCAGCAATGCTTCCTGGAGCCTGAAACCTCTCCAGCAGGTTATGTATCAGAGGGCACTCACCAGCTAGAAATCTGTCTGTCTGGACTCATTTGGAGGCTGAATGATGTGGTATGCAGCCCCTCAGAACAGATTTTTGGATTCTCTCCTTGGACCAGTATGAGCTTTAGTTACACACCACCTTCAATTACTACAGGTATGTGCCCCCAAATGCAGCTGATGGATTTAGCACCTATTCAGAGCTTTTCACTTATTTACTTGATTAGCCTTACTTCAGATTTCACCAAATTCAAATTTAAGCCATTCTGAAATGCAGGTTTTATCCAGCTGTTGCATCAACAACAGGGACTTGGATCTGCACATTCACATCTTTAGCTGATACTGCAAGTTTTCACATGTCATCCTGATGTTACTTCATCAAGTCCTCAGAGTTCCTGGCTCTTGGTTAGACGTTAAGAGTCTCCTGCCACAGGACTTAAAGAAAAGAAAAAGAACAGAAGAAAACTATAGGAAATTCAGCTTTTCAGATTGAGGATCATACCGTTTTGTTTCTGGCACTGAACTAAAGGGGTGGCAGACATATAAAGATTTCTTTTTCCTTACATGTGGTGTGCTATAGGAAGCTATACTAAAATACTAAAACTTTTTATAGAGCTCATAAAACCAAAATACCCAAATGTGCAATACATTAGCTGAAAGATGAATTCTAAACATCCCATGCAGTAAACCAGCAAAGGATCCAGAAAGTTCAATCAACTCCATGTCACTGGATCTGGGGAATGCAACTTGTTCTAGACATTTTAGAGAAACTAGTTATCTTTACTTCGTTTACAAGAGTTTAGAAAGAATTAAAACCATTGTCTTTGGAGAGCATTACAACATGTTATCTCATAAGCAACTAATGGACATAGCCAGTTTTAATATTAATATTGCAAAATACAAACTCTGAGTAAATACTGCAGATGTTTTAAATTTTTGTCATTTAAAAAAATGTTGCGCTCAGCAGAACACAGAATTATATTCCTTTAACTTAAAATAACGGGCTTCATATTTTCAGAGGAAGGCACAGACTACAATAGCGTGTTGGGTTTTATTTAAGTTTTTCTGTTTTAAACTGTTCTGCTGTTAGAAACACAAGTCGTTTTAAAATGATTACAACAAGTAACTTTCACTGACTTCAAATATTATATACACACACTGGTCACTTTCTCCACAGCAGAAGAGATTCCTGGTAGCATTCAGCCCATAATCCTGCACTGAAAAACCAATGCAGAATCATGATCAAATATTTTCATATACTTAAAAAACCCAAACAAAACCTCCCAACAACAACAACACAAAAAAAGAAACAAAGACACTCTGTGATTAATAAAAAAACAACCTGGCTTGGGCTTTTAGAAAAGCAGTGGAATGTCAAGCAGTAAAGTAAATTATACTTTGTTACTTGCAAAAAAGAACACCTTTAACCCCTCCCTTCTAAGAAGTTAGTTACCAATAATTATAAATAATTTTTGAAAATCCTGCTTTACATTTTCAAATCCTACGTTCATTTTTTATTTTCTAACACCCAAACAATTGGAACATTTACGACGCTAAACCAGAAGAGATACATAAGACTAAACACAGTAAAAAAAATCAAATTTGAGTACTTCAAGGTGTTAAGAATTTAAGAAGAGCTTTCAACTTCTCAGAGAATTTCAATGGCATTGTCTTGGGCTGTGTAAAGAAAAACGTTAATACTTACGTAATATTAGGATCCACTTGTTTGTAAGCATGGGCTGCACAAGATCCACAATAGGTATATCCTGCATGGCTGCAAATCAAGGCGTACAAAAAGTTAACGTGTTAAATATTGCTATTAAATGTCAATATCTCAACCATTATTTGTCCCCAATGAGCTACAAACAGGGCGATCCAAAAATGAACTCCAGAAAGAGCTGGAGAGCACTGTTGCAGCACTGAACGTACAAGAGACATAGTTGTTAAAGAACTTCCAGAGACCATTTACTTGCAAGTTAGCAAGCAAGCCTCCAAACCACAGCACCTTTCGTTATTTGTAGAAGACACTAGCAGGAAGCCTACACAACAGAAGCTCATGGTAATGCCAAGAGTGCATCCAGGGGACAAGGGAATAGCAAGCTGCTGGGTCTGGCAAACAGGGACTACGCCTAATAGCAGATAAGAGAATAAAAAAGCTTCTTTGAAGAATATCCCAGCAACAGAATGAATGGTCACAAAGGACGGAGTGGAATGCAGCACGGCAACTTTTACTGCAGAGAAGGTGATACAAGCTTTATCATTTTCTATCACTCACGCCTGCAGCCCTTCTCGTGCACTGTGTGCACTTCCAAAACATTCATCATTATTCTGACTCTGACTACTTCTTTCAAACAGTACGTCCAAATCTTAAGACCCATTCGCTTCACGACTGTTAAAACCAGCATTAGATTCAGCTTACACCACTAAAAGCATTAATTCCAGAGAATGTTCATTGTTCTCTCATGGTGGAGAACAGCTCAACCAGCAGCATGTCCACAGCAGATGGCCAGGCCCACACTGCGCAGCGCTTGGGCCACATCACCTCTGGAGTTTATCTGGAGTGCCTGGGACTCTTAGGTCAATAACTATCATTTATTTTGAGTGAATTTCGTGCAACAACACAACTACGGCTTTCCAGGTGGTCTTTTTACGCAAGGATACTGAGAATCCTACGTGCTCCAAGTCCTGGGACATACACAATGCTTTAAGTTCCCCATTGACAGCACTGGATTGGTATTTATTTATACGTACGCATGCTCGCATGCACACATATCCATCCAAGTTATTCTTAAAATTACCCTGGGGTTTTACTTTAGCATCATTGACCTCACTCATTCAAAAGAGCTCAGAAAGGTACCAACATACGTGGTAAGGGGATAAATGGGAGATCGGGACCTAGTGAACTAGCTAGGACAACGTCAAAAAGAGCCTTCTGAACAGTTCCCTTGGCTACAGACTTCTTCAGTCTCTCGCAAAAATATTATTAGCCATATCCCACTTTACAGGTGAGAAAACAAAGGCACGGTTAGTGAAACAATTTGATGAGGCCATGGGAAGACCTCCAGCAATTCTGGAAAAAGAACCCAGGTTACCTAATCTGTAGCTGAAAGGCCTCTTGCTTGACATTCCTGCGAGAAAGACCAAGGCAGATTTGGGACAATTTCTTCTGCGTATTCAAAACTATTACGGAATACTTCAAACATTATGTCAATGCTATGTTAGCACAGGAAAAACATCGTATTTAAGTTGCTTTTCCCAGCATTTCCTCCCAAATCATAATAAATTGGAATGACCAACATACTTTTCTCATTATGTCTCAACCAACTTCAGGAAATTGAATTCTACCTAAACAAATGATCCCTCTTTCTGCTGTAGATGAAAAAAACCCCAAACAAAACCAAACTAAAATAACAAAAGTGAACCATTTTGGATAGCTGAATAGTGTTCCATTGCTTTTTGTTTCAAGCTTTGCTAAGTTTTGATTTGGGGGGATGCCAGAGTCCCTTAGTTTATCACTCCACTAATACACTTCTTACCTGTCCAACATCCTCTTGTGAGCCAGCAAATCTACAGCCCATCAGCAAAAGGGAACTAATCCTATACCAAATTGTGCACAGGTTTCTTCCATTCTATGCCACATCTAAAATACTTCTTTGGGAACTACAAGACATTCCTTTCAGCTAAATACTTGCTTTCATCACTTTTCAAAATCACTCGAAATAAAGAAGCACTTAAACCAATCAAGTGTTGTATATACTAAAACCAGATTTCAAACTTACGGTGCAATAATGGCTCTAGCAGGTCTTTTTGTGGACTGTACTTGAGAAAGCCAACCTTCTAGTTGTGCATTCAGCTGGGGTCCTAGGAAGAGACAAGGAAATACTGAATGAAGCTGGAAAAGAACCTAAAATACCTCAACAACAACAAATATTCAAGAGATATTAAATAATCTTAAACATCAAAGTCTGTGTTTAAATCTAAAAAATAAAGAAGTAAACCTAAGACACCTGCACGAGGTTACAGTAGGAAAGCTTCAGCCTCCTAGTCCAGGAAGTTCATTTATTGCACATCCAAACATGCACTTACTGGGTTTTTTTTTGCTCTGTGGACTGATGCACCTGCCATTTCATCATCCGAAAGGACAGCTGCTGATCTCAAAAGAGAGGCTAATGGATGATTGATTCCCCTGGTAACCGTATTTGTGGAATTCAGAAGTAAAAGAGTTACAATGACCTCTACCAGGAGAGCCCAACATGGGAAGAGGATAGAACACAAAGACCTTACATGCTTATATGATAGCCAGTAGCTATGGGATTCAGTCCTTTATTATGACCAAGCAAGCATAAGAGCAGAACTCACTGCACACTGTAACCTGGAAAAAACTGTAAATACACAGGAAAAAGCTAAAAGAGACAAGACACCATGCTTAGGCTAATGCCTTAACTTCTTATCAAGCAACAGAAAATACAAGTACATAAACTGCTTGGCAACATTAACTTCAATCTAATATTTAATTTTTTTCTTTTCTAAACTAAATTCTGTACCTCAACAAGTGACAAGTACTCTCAATTCAATTAGCTGGCAGATGATAAAAATGCCATCTATAAAACGCAACATTAAAAAAACCCAAACCAACCCCATTTTGGTTATTTCCACCACACGGAAAACTTTATGATGCAAAGGTCTTCCTGAAGAAGCAAGCCTGGCAAATACAATGCAACCATTTTTGTATAAAAGAACACAGACTCTCAAGTAAAACTCATTCATGTGCCGTTGTTACAAGTAAAGCATCATTACCAAAGGGGAAAATAGATGTACTTTTTTCAGTTGACACTATGCTTGCGACAGAACTGTATGTCAGCAGAGTTTATCTGTAACGTATGGTGCAATAAGCTGCTTTCCTTCTGTCACGCACGTTGTAGACTTTCGTATCTTCCCCGTGCAGGTATAAAACCAACAACTGCCAGGGAAAGTCGAAACCAAATTAAACACCTGAAACTATTTCATAGCTGTGTTCCAAACAGCCCAGATCTCAAGCTGACAAGAACTACAGAGAACGGGAGCAAAGATGGCAACTTTGGCAGAACCCAATCAGTCACTCATCAGCGATAGCCAAAAAGCTTTCTCCAGAAAACCTGTGTGTGCATGTGTGTGTGTCTCAAAGCCACATTTTTAAATACAGAACAAATTCAAGTGTTTCATGAAGAAAGGCTGACTTCTGTGGCTGTAAAGAACTCCACCTTCTTCCACAACGGTGAAGTAGTGCAGCGCCGTTTCCCTAAGCCTACAATCACCTTGAGAGCTTTCATTGCTGCCTGCAGCTCTAACGAGGCAAAGAGCAACCTTGATTAGCCACTGTCACCCCTGGAATAGTGATCTTGTGAAATGATGAAACTGGCAACAAAAGCTGAACCCATACACCAATTTTGTTCTGCACGTTCTGTCGTTTGTGGAAATTACATGCAGCAATGACAGTGGAGATAAGGATAAGGACGTCTTAGAAAATGAAGGCTAGGAAAAAACAAATAAATCTCCATTTCCACCCTCTTTCTAAGCTACTAGGAGACTACCAAAACAGTTCTCCATCACAATTTTACCACTTGTTTCTTATATACATAACAGTGAAGACACAAATCACTTTTAAAAAATTTACTTCCCAATTCTCTCTAAATTTGTAGAAGGATAAAGTACTTCAGGAATGAAACTCTTTAGGAGGAGACTTCTTTAGTTTTTTTCCAAACATTACTACCCAAAGACTTAAAACATGTCTCTGCCCCACCTGACTCCTCCTCCTCAAAAAAAGAAGATCCACAGGCAGCACAAGAGAAGGGCCAGAGCATCTCAAGCCAAGTGTGACAGCCTTGGGACTCTCTTCCCAACAAGGCGCAGTGCTTGGCCTTCTTCCATTCCTTCTTTAGAAAGGATTTTTGATTAAGAAGGTGGTTAATGCGATTTGTCTTTAGCTAAGACAAATCAGGTAATGTGCTGAACGGTTTAAAGACAAAGTCCAGAATCTCTGGTAATTTCCTAAAATTCCATAGGATTGTTCAAATCTGCCCCAAAAATTCTGATCATACAGTGTCGTAGCAGAATCAGATGCCCAGGTTTGGGCTATCACAGACCATCGCTCTGGCAAAGTAACAAGCATTTTTTTCCTAGAGGCAGTAAAGCAACAGACCCGTATGACCCAAGGGATGAAACTTCTGTCAGCATATTCTTAAGGACCAGGTAACACATCTGCTTTTAGATTTTTTTCCTTTAATGCAGCTACAAGGTGCCTTTTAAAACCATTAACTCCAAGCTAATGTAAGTTTCTGTTTCGACTGATACTGATTTGCACTATTTTAATAAAACATGCGATCAAGCCTCTCTCTCTCTCCAAAGGACTAACAGAAAGAGAGAATGGAGAGTACAACTTTGCCACCTGACCTTTTAGCTCAAGAAAAAAATCAAACAGCACCCACACGACAGGAGCATCGTCTACCTGCAGCTTCCTCTGCTTACAAATACTTGCAGGGGTATATTCTAAAACTAGTTTTCTTGTTACCAAATTAGCATCAACTTTTTGCTGAAGTGTTCAGAGAAGATTTTCTTCCAGTTTCTCACGCGAGAGAATGCTTAAGGCTAAAGTCAAAATATTTGAATTGGATATACACAATATAAATCAACCCACATTAGCACAGTAGATATGCTTTGCCATATGGAATTGTATGATTGGAGATGAGTCGCTTCTTCATGAAGAGCTTGAGAAGCAAGTTTGGTTCGTATATAAAGTAAGTTAAACTGGGAAAAAAGGTCTTTGTGAATAGTCACTGGGCTAATANAAGACATCTGGTAGTCACGTGCTTAAGTTCATCAACTCCACTTCCAGCTGTCAGGGTCCAGGCTTTGCGGGTTAAGCCAAATCATTCTTGCCATCGCCAAGCTCACCTCAGCGCATGAGGCTGAAGCCTTATACACCAAGAGTCAACACAATGTGACAGGAACTTATTCCTCACCCAGCAGCCACCATCACCAGTGCAAACCCCACCTTTTCAGATTGGTAGGGCAAATGCAGTGATGCTCTGAACCCTTCATCTCGGTGAATGCATTTGGGGTTTTTTATTTTACTTGAAAAGCATAAACCTCAACCAAAATGCTGAGCAGCACCAGGGCAAACAGCTCAGGTCTCCCCTGGCTGCAGCAGAGCACCTGCAGTGATGCAAGTCATGCTGGAGTGCAGTGACAGTAACGCTGTAGTCCCCGGATTTCACACTTCTGCTTGACAACTTTTACTTGCCTAGCCATGTCTCCTACCCAACACTTTTTAACTCGGATTTACTCCCTTTAACTATCTTTACATACTGAGGAAAAAGTCTATGCCTCAAAAATATTTCGAATGAATATTACAGCATATATACTAAGAAGCAAATAAGTCTTTGTTCTCGTGGAATGTTTGAAAAATTACGGTAAGTAACAGTGAAACCTCGGCGCTGGCACAATATTAGTTTAGTAACTGGAACAAAGGGAACTCTTCTCTCCACAACTTTGACGGTAAATCCAAAATGTTTAATTCAACTGTCAGGAAAACTCCAACCTGAAACGTGACAGAGGCCAAACTGATTTTTCTCCTTAGTTAAAACTGCAGAAAGTAACAGGATTGTTTTGAAGAATTGTTTTTTCAAGGTTCCACTTGAAAAAAAAAACCTGTTTCTGCAACAAAAGGCAAATGTTTGAATAAAGAACAAGTTTTATCTATGAAAAGAACAGGATTTGTCAGGAATAGAAGGTGATTTCCAACAACTCATGCTGATTGGCACATTCTCTACTGCTAGAATATGCTCTGTTCCAATACTGAATACCGATGAAAGGCTGCAATCAGTCTATAAGCACGGCAAAAATTTACTTATGCAAACCATAGGACTGGAGGGAAAAAATAAGATACAAATAAAGACCACGCCAACGCAATCGACTCCAATTATATCCATTGTAAGGCACATAAAACAGCAGGTAATGCTTGAATGGAGGAAAATGGAGCCACAACAGAAACACTGAAATCTGCTCTGGTGGCAGTTCTCGCTCGCATGCCCCAGTTCTTCAGTATTCCACTAACTCTTTAATTTCCTTTACTGAAAGTGATCGGGAAATAAGTAATCAAACTATAGCATCACTCATTAAGAATATCAACCAACATGCACCTACCCAGCTTTACAAAATACATTAGCTGTTAAAGTCATGCAGAGACCCAAACAAATGACCTCCTGTCTCGTAGCTCTCATAAAGTCATTTTGGCTCTAATACGCGCTAAATGTGACCTGAATTTGTGAAGTACTCTCTAAGGCCTAGTTTAATAATACCAGGACTGCACCAAAATGTAAAGCTTTTTCAATTCCAATTGTACTATAAAAGTTGAATCTACATTCTTTACTCGGAGTACTGTGATTCTGACTGTATTCAAGTGATTCAGCTAGAAATAATAGCCTGGAAATTGTATTTTAAATTATTCCAGGATACTTCTACAACATACACTGTTAAATAATACAGTCTGCATATTAATACTGTGTTCCATGATTAATTCATAAAAGAGCCGGCAATGACACATCCACTTTCCCCAGAAAAAGTCTAAAGAAGATAGAAGACCAAAGGGAGAGAAACATTACATTTAGTATTTAACCCTGCAAAGCAAATACTTAATAAATTTGCAAGACGCTATGATTAGTCTTCACAGATCGTGAGGTAAGAACTTTAGTTAATAGGTGTATTTGCAATGCTCCAGCGAATGTCACAACATTAAGATTTCATGATCAGTACATTCATTATCCGGCTGCTGCAGAAAGCTCCTCTCACTACAACAGAGATCAGGTCAAAATTTTGCTCTCATTTCAGTGGCCCTCACGTGCTTTTTACTTTTTTTTTTTCCCTGGATCCATTTGTCCATGAACATCTACAAACAACNGAGAAAGGCTGTACTATTGTCAGAATCACACCACTATTCCACGTTGAAGGTGGCTACCTCACCTCAAAGAGCTACTGACAGACAGTTAGTGGAGTACGGCATCAGAAAAATCAGTATTTGGTACAAAGGCGGTAAAAAAGCATTCATGCAGGTCTCATTGGGGATTACAAAGGAGCAGGAGACTGCAAATGTGTTAAAATAGTGCCAACCTTGACAGAAACATCATTTCTAAACAGATCCTTCATGGCACACAACTGCCTTCTCATTTATTTTCTGATCTGCAGAAGATCTGCAAAGGATTGTACCTTCCAGTTGACTCAGATGCTGTTGTGCAGGCCTCAGCCCAAAAGATAAGGTCTGAGTATCCCTGGCCCCGTGACAGTCGCTTATTTGGAAGTTCTGACATTTCTTATCCAAACAAGTCAGAAGCTTAATCTTTACAAATGCTAGCAACAAGACGTCTGCGCCTACCTCCTTGGGGGTTCTTTTACTTACAAGCCAGGGAAGCAGAAAACCAACTCTGAACACGAGAGAACTATGAAGTTTAAACTCTCTTCAAACATTTATGTGGCGACAGACCATTTACTTGGCTCATCATAAAAGACAGCTTTGAAGACAATAAGCCCAATGGCCTTTCAAGTCAACACAGCAATTACTCTGCCAACTCACATTTGCATCAACAAGCTTATGGAAATGAAGGTTCTCCGAATTCAAGCAATTTGGCAGAGCCTACCAGAAAAAGCACACCTGACCGCCGTGGCTTGGTCGAGGAAAACAGAGAAATGAGCCACACGTAATAATACAACGACAAACGGATTTTCCAGGGAGCGTTTCAGATGGCGAGCATCGCTACGCACGCGCGCGCTTCTCAATTGGATTTTACTCCCGCAATTTGGAATAGCCCACTAAAAACCGTCGTGTTTTGGCTGTATCAGCGTGCCGCTGACTGGGGGAAAGTTGAGACAAGAAGTCTTCTCAAAAGCTTTAATGACGAGTGGTACGCTACTCAATTAGCACTTCCAGGAAGGAGCCAGCCAAGGCAGGCCAGCTGCCAGTGAATAAGCCACATCAAGCATCCTCATGTGCGACACCTCATTTGTACCGGCGTGCTACGCAGGGCAGGGGGGGCGGGTGGTGGTGGTGTGTGGAAAATGCACGTTCGTGAATGTTTATTTTCATTTCAGGAATATGTGGATTGACTCCCCACAGAACAGACCAGCACTTATAAAATCTACCCACATGGAGGAGTAAATCAGGAGAGAGCATTAACATGCTGTCCTTCAAATAGTCCGAGCTCATGGAGCTCGAGGATAGCATGTCCTTCCCGTTACATTTCAGCTTCTCCTTTTGTATCTAGGAATGTATCTCTCCTGCATTCAAAGTCATGGGAAATTATGCCATTTTTGTTTCCAGTTGTCCTTAATCTTCCTCTTCCCCCTGCTGGCCAAAATCAATTTCTCAAGAGGTCTGGACGCCAGGTGGTTGAATTAACCCAGCAGGAGTGGGACTTCCCTCCAAAAATAGATCAGAATGTAATATTTTTCGCCACAGAACAGCGATACTTTTTTTATTTAACAATCTACACGGGAGCAGTGCAACAGGGTGGAACTTTTATTTACATGGTGCGCCTTTATCTCATTTTTGCAAGTGTCTTTTGGGGCCGCCATGCACCAGGCTGCTTAGTCCACATCCCACATATAATTTTTAACTTTTCTAAAAGCAGACATATAGATCAAAGTCTGCAAGTGACAAAAGAGGTTATTTAGACCAGTGGCCTACTGTCAGCAATGGACACAGCACCACTTCAGTTTGGAAGCTCAGCTGTAAAGTTTCCCATATTTGGCACTGCTGTGAAGTAGGAGGAACAACTGACCAGACAGACTTGTGTTGTTAGATGTGCCATTCTCACATGAGAACGTGCCTGGATGTGAATTAACTGCACAGTCAGCCTCGCCTGCTCTAAAACGTTAATTAGCACCATACAATTAGGTGAGGTACTTGCGCTAGAATGTAGCGCCTGTCGGTATTTTCCAAGGCAGAACCTGAGCAGTGCACATCCCACAGCTGGGGTCTACTTTCAGCAGAAGCAACTGCCACTTCTAAGGAAGTGCTATTGCTTCTCAGCCCTCTTACACGCGTTACATTGACCCTCCACGAAGAGTCATAGCTCCCTCTTACTTGGTTGCGGCTTCACCTCAGGTACTGCCTCCGCTCCTGGAACGCAGAGGAGCCAGCTAATCCAGTTCATGAATATCCTGTGGTCACGACAGCTGGTTTGCATTCTGGAGCCATCCTTTGTCCTTTTCTCCCCTCAGCTGGTTTCAGCCCTTCTTTCCCAGGGATGGCTGACTTCCACAGCCAGATCTCACAGAGGTTTTTTTAAGCATAGCAAGCAATAAGTGCTCTACTTTTGCAATCAACACTCCCCATTCCCAGCCCCGACCCAGGAGGTCGTGCATCATCCTGGATGTTTTGTTTTACCCTCACGTACCAGGCACCCCAAGATAAACTGCCGCTTCGAAACCTCATCCTCACACGGTCTCTTTAAAATGCTTTCAGATGGAAGGATTTTGAACACATCCTTCAAGAAGTCCCATGTCTCACTACCCGTTCAGAAATGGTCATCTTAACTATAGAGTAGCATGAGGGTTTCCAGAGCATCCGCTTGCCCTGGGCAATCCAACTCAGCTCCGTAGAAAGAGAGCAGTTTTCAGGAAATGGAAAGCTTAAATGCTCACCAGTTTATATATAACCCAGCAAATCTCTTCTGGGCGGAGACGGTAAGCACGAAGAGAGCAGGTAGGAGGACTTGACAACAGAATCCCTGCAGAATTCCAGAAACACGCTGAAGAACGATCACAATTCAAACTCTAATCCCTGCCTCAGCTCTATTCTTGAAGCTGTGCAGGTTGAAACCACACGGGCAAATCCAGAATTTCAAGTAGCACAACTGAGGAAACGAGTCTATGTTACAAGTTTGAAATAGCAGCTGACGTGAGTTTGGCCTAAAGCATGGGAAGATTTTAAGTCTACGGTGAACAGATCCCCTCTTGGTCCCTGTTTGTTTCCTCTTGAGTTTTGATGGACCATCCTAAGTGGCACAAAAATCAGCTTCCAAGCAACAAAAACCAGGTAGTCCCTGTCTCGCTGAGCAGGGAGAATTCCTGCTCTCACATACCCTATGGAAACAGCACAAGTTATTTCTGTAAGAAGAGACAAAAATAATGCTCCTTTCTTAAGGAAAACCCTAGAAAGAAAAAAAACAAAACAGACTTTTCTAAAACTCCAGCCTATGCAACAACCACCACTTACCCCCACCACACTCGTCACCGTAACTCGTTACAACATGATTCAGTTTGGTTTCTTTCATGCCGTGTAAGCATTTGGGCAACCATCCCACACATCCTCTAATAAGCAATCCCCAGAGGCCTGCCCAAAACGACGGGAGCAAGATGCTTTTGGATGTCCTACTACAGACAAGTAGTACTGGCCAAACTAGTCACACAGACCTGCCAGGGCCAGTAAAATTATGCACCGAGTTTTTATAGAGAACGAAACGGGCAAACACAGCACCTACAGCTCCTAAATCAATTCTAGAGGAGGACTGAAATTCTTATTTGCAAGTATCCAGCAGTAACTTGGTATGAAGCCCAACAGCAAACCAACTGCAAAATTTCTGTGGAAGGTCATCTTGCCATTCCACATCACGAACCAGTTTTCTGCCTTATTCGTAAATGAAAAGAGAAATAGCACAAGTTGGGAAGTATTACCACAAAGCCTCAACGTTTCGATGTCTTTGAATATGTTTAAATCTATACCTTTGACGTGACTTTGCTCGCATTCTCTAAACAGAGTACTACCTGCCTTTCTAGACCTTTGGAAAAAAAAATGTAATCGCAAGCTACTGACACTAGCTGAAGATTTGAGACCCATTTTGTAATGAACATAACAGTTGTGTTTGGAATATTGCACTTGGAAGGAAAACAATCATCCTCTATTGTTGTCTCGAAACTGCCTGCCCACCATTTGAAGCTCTGTTACTTATCTCACCATCAGCCTCTTCCTTTGTTACCATCCTCTGCGCGTTTCTTTTCTTCCAGTTTTTGCCTCATACCCTGTTCATGAATTTGTGGAGAAGAGGTGAAACTCCACCTATTACGGCCAAGGGAAGTGTATGACTTTTCACATCTAGCTCTTCTTAAATGTCAGTTTAGGATCCTGAATGCATCTCATTTATTTTAATTTAAATTTTATCCTCTCCTTCCTTCTGAACTATTCCATATGAGCCTCTTGTTCATCTAAGCTCATTCACCTGCGGTTTTGTAATGGTCTTTACTCTCGAGGCCAGTAAAAGACCATCCCTTACAAATCGAGTTATTAACAGCTCTGAAAATACAACTGCGCATCCTATCCACAACAGCAGAGTTCCGTGCCAAAGCCCAACAAAACTCATTTCCAAACGCATGTTCTATCAAACCATGATTATGGGTTCCTGCTGTTTGATACCTAAATACAATGCATGGATATATGTATAAAGTTCTACTGGCATTTCTTTTTTTCTCTAAAATTAGTAAAAGCTGAGGTGAATGTTTTAAGTAGGGGCAGAGTCAGAGAGCTTTGAGTGAAATTTTAAGACCTTGCACGTGTAAGGGCGAGGCAAGTGGTAGCCCTCCCTCCAACGCACTGTGTTTTTCTTCTATTCTTTTTCCTAGAATAACATGTTTTTATACACACACGGCCCTTTCTGTGCTACTGCTTTAGAATTTCCCACCGCTCCTAGAGAGAACACTCTGGAAGAAAAGACAGAAGCTCATCTTGAGGAGGAGGGCAACGAAGTTGGTGAATAAATCTTATGAGGAAAGATTGGAATTGCTGGGACTGTTTAGTTTGAGAAAGAGGAGGCTGAGGGGAGACCTCATCGCTCTCTGCAGCTCCCTCCAGGGACATTGTAGA
>WEIS01010472.1:0-28373 GCA_013389965.1 Todus mexicanus
GCCTAGGCAACTGCTCAAGGATCTACCATTCACTAAATCCTCTACATACCCAGTGCAGTCATGTATGTCAGTAGAAATTGCTTTCATTAATGTGTTTAACTGATCTGTAAGGGTTTTCTTATAATATTCAAACACACACAAAAAAGAATCTAAACTCTCCCTGCATAAAATATACTCTTTAACACACATGGTCCATTACTGGGTCCAATACACCATTGTAATTCACAGGAGCTATCAACAGAACCATTTTCATTCTCTGCCAGGTTTATTTTTAACAGGCATTAAAACAGAGGAACACCAAGCTAGCCTTTGCAATGGAGAAAATGTTATTCTTATACTCACTTAGCATTATTTTTTGTACGTGTCCTGCAGTGCAATAGAGTGTTTTCTTTGAAATTTCCCTCAGATCTTAACACCCTAAATGCTCACTGACATAGTACAAATGAGTGGAGCAGATCAAGAGCTATATATTGCTCCAAAATAGGAATTTAAAAGGTAGTATATAGCATTGGTTGAGATTCAGGGAAATTTCTCATATGAGGAAGTGGTACTCATTCTGAGGGCTGAGGAATCAATTTCATGAAGAACAGGAGCTAGAAAACAAGTTCAAGATATACAAAGAAATAACTGAAAAACAGAGAGGAAACGCCTACAGTCAGGTAGATGCTTTGTTGTTTGTTCATACTTATATTTCCACATGGATTTAGATCTTTAAATGCAGAAGGACAGCTTTCCACATCTGGATGCATAAGGATGGGAGAATTTTAAAAAAATAAATACGTAGCGATAGCAGGAAAGTAGAAAGTAAACTTTGAACCACATAACACTATTGATCCACTCCATTCATCTGAAGTGCAAGTCAGCAATTGTGGAGCTTCAGTAAAAAAGCAACCTGCGACACTATTGTGGCTCTTTACTACTACACTGGTAGTAAAATAAATCCAGTTCCAGCACAGACTTAAGCTTGGTACCTGCAGCAAATAATTCAGCCTGACAACTGACATGTGAACATCTTATTCAGTCTAAGTGTTCACGCCAAGGAGAAAAGGAGCTTTGTGTGGGGTAGAATAACATGTTACACTTGCTATTTTACTTGTCATGACCCAATGACACAGGGTAACCTCGGTCTTCTGTTTCAGGTAAGTGAATATGGAAATATTTGGGTTTCACTCCTATTTTTTCATGGGTTTGGGCAGACTAGTTAGCCTCAATGTATTTTCACTGCACATGTGAAGCGAAGACTTTTATTGACTCTAGTCAGTTGACATAAAAGCAGGTGTGCCCTACTTCACTGTGGAAGTCACACAAGCTCAGATAAAGATATGTCTTTTTTGGTGTGATAAAACCACCCGACATTAGGAGAAATGAGTTTTCTTGTATTTCTGAGCTGATCCTGTTGATCAACTTCTTGCATGAGTCTGAGCATTTCGTGGTTGTCTGTACAGAAGGGGGACAGTGTAATTTCCTTGAAATGTAGTTTCTCCTTTTGTAAAGAGTCAAGTTGGCAAACCTGGCTGCAAGCAGTTTTAGCCCAATCCCCATAACTACTCTCACCACTTACTTAGATTTTCTACTTTATGCTTTATGGTTATAACATCTATCTACCTGAATTCTTGTAATGAAATGCAGAGCAGATTTCGGAAGCCTCTCCTGTCCTGTAAAGCTAACAGCCTTCCATACAGTGATAATTAAAGGAATGGCATGGGTCATAAAATGAAAAAGATTGAAAGTCAGATAGCCATGAGTAACCAAGACAGCATACAGATTTGATCTAAGTGTTCTAACAGCAATTATGAATGATCTTGATGCAGGGCATTTCCTGCAGTTTAATTGTCATTTGGTGCTAATGGTTCTTAGGAGTCTCTGAGACAGTAATTCTTCATAGACAAACATTAATCTCTTTTTTAAAAAAGAAAGTTTTGTCCATCGATAGGTAGTGATGATAAAGTACATTATATGAGAACTGTACCAAAGAGTCTACCTGTACACTAAATTATCAAGTTTCCCTTTGATATCATAGTAAATATCATAAGCATAGTAATTACAGCAACTAAACCCCAACAAGTCCCTGAATTCTTCCAAGGTGTGGTACAAATATCTAGGATACCAAGCAAAAGAAGTTGTGCTGGCTCTGCTGTTTTCTCTGAAAGAGCTGTCAGGATGGTGTCAGGCAGCAGCTTTTCTGCACCGTGGGTGCACATAAAGCATGCCACTGGGTGCCATGACTTCACCCTTCTCACTCAATATGTCTCCAAGGGCCGCAAGGCAAATTAGTGACAAAAACTAGGGTCAAGAACTTCCAATAGGTCGCTGATGATGAGCTATGTATCAAGCAAGGTAAGCCAAGATGTCATGGTCAGACAGGGCAGGGTGCCAGTGAGATCAGCACATCTGTAAGAGTGAGCTGGACCCCAGATTCAGAGTTCACCCAAGGGCTGGAACAAGACAGTCAGCTCTCCTTTACCGAACCCGTTGGGGGTGGCTTATCCATGTAAAGAAGCTGGGAAACAGCTCTGCACATGGACCAGTGCCGGCACTCCACAGAGGCCTTTAGGTAGCCTCCAAGCCCCCTCCTTGCATCTAGGAGCTTCTGTGAGGCTGCTGAACCAGTCTGGCCTGGTACAGTCCAGTGGGCTGATAGTGTGGTCTGTCCACATTTATTGTATTTATTGCTGGGAAGCAGACTGCACACCTTCCACACCCACACTGGCTCCACAAGCAGTATAACCACGATCATGTAACATTGTGTTTGAGATAACAAGCCTCACCAAACACAGACTGCTTCTATGCAAACCTAACTTGGTGGTCTTTGCCCCAAGTGAAAACACAGCACGAATCCTCAGAACAGCTACAAATAAAACTGAATTGGCTGTGTTTGTAAACTGGCTAGTGAAAGTAATGAAGTCTATATTTATGCCTTTGCTTAGCAGAACACATCCTTTATCTGGTACCAAAGTTAATAACCTGATGGTCTACTTAGCTTCATAGCAGCTTTTTGATAATCAAACAGCAGCAATGTCAAGGATAGTGTTCATTTCCCATCTGTGTTTGGTTAAGGAGGTTACGACCTTTTCTTTTAAATGCTGACCTCGCTTTTGTCACTGCAAGTTTATGTTATTGCAATGCACTTTAACTGATGCCTTACTTTCACTCAGTTTAGAAACTGAGTTAATGATGGCTCATTGGCATGACTGCTGCCTTGCTGTGAACCTGTGATTCATGATCTGCTTCCAAGGACTTTACGATATTGGTGTTCATAAATCCCGAAATGGCCTGGGACCAGCCTATCTGACATCCTGGCTCTCACCAGAGGCAACAGTGTCACAGCTGCAATCAGCAGAGTGGTTGATCTGGAGCAGCCTCAGCTCCTGGTTTTTGGCAGATGTCCCTCAGTGAGAGTCCATCAGCCACAGCTTTTGTTCTGAAATATTGTGCTGACCTTCAGAACATGCTGAAAAGCTCAATAGTTTGAAGAAGGTGTTCAGGGATGGCTGAGTTCTTTCATGCTAATGGTTTCTTTTCTTTCTTTCTTTCTTTTTTTTCCTGAAAGGGTTTTTCAGCTGCTTCATTTACTTTCTTTCAGCCTGTCCCCTCTTCTCATTTTGCACCTGGAGAGCTTAAATGTGCAACTGCTGCTCTCACAGGTTCTCATTTATACAGGGCCTGGTACCAGGTTTTAGACTTGTTCAGACCCTAGAGTGTCTCCTTTGGAAATCTGGAGCCAGATTCAAGGAGTTTGGGAGATAAGCAAAGAGGCTGTTTCCAAACTTTTGAAAGAGTATTTACCTTTCTCATAGGCGTGACACAAAGACAAAACACCTCCAAAATATGCAGGGCTTAGTGCTTGTGGTTACAACAGGCACAGCACAGCAAGGCTTAGCTGTAGGATGGTGCCTGCCATAAAGGAGCTGATTTAAAACCATGGTCTTCATCCCTGCACGAACAGGTTGGCCAAAGGTCTAAATCTGGAACTAGGGCTTGGCTCTGCCCATCTCTGCCACCTGCCTTTCCTTGGGTGCAAGCAGCCTCTGCCTATGCTCTCCTCTCCTTCTGCTGTGAGAGATCCAGCATCCTATCTCAATGGCCAGACCTCGCTCTCCTCCTCTGATCCCACTGGGAATACACTGACAGTGGAAGGTATGGATATGAATCCTCCTAGGAAAAGTGGTCCCCATGATTTGGAGCTGAGCAGGCCAAGGGGAAGAGAGGCGATTGAGAACGGAACTGAGGCTGCCTGTCAGCAGTAAGATCTATCTGCGGTGCCCAGTTCCAGCCTGTCTCGGGACCGCAAACAAGCTTTGCTGGGAGCTGTAACTCAGCCAGGACCAAAAACCTCTTGCTGCTCCACGTGATTTCTTCTGCAGAGCAGAAACTCAGGTGAGATCCGGGGAATATTCAGCACAAAGTGCAGACACCAGTTAATCTAAGCACCTGAGAGCTTTGTGGCCAGTGAGTGTTAGCTTTCTGGATCCCTTTCTTGGATTTATGCCCTGAACTCACTCTAAACCCCATTTTAGATGCCAAAGTAGCCTCTCTGGATCCCACCCATACTTTTAAGCTTGGTCTACTTATCCAAAAGGAAAATAACAATGGTAACATGGGAAATGTCAATTAATGTATGTTTTTAATTAAGGATTTTATATTACAGCAATTGCTCCCAAGCATGAGGTTTTGCGAAGTAGTTGATACCACTGAACTCAATACTTTGGGTATTGAACAAAGGTCACCGTCATTTAACAAGAACATTTTCTTTTAAGCCTCTGTTCCTACTTAAGATATTTGAATTATGCTGTATTGTTTATTAGCACCATGTATGGAACGTTCAGATAAACGACTGATCTACTCCCACAATCAGTAATCTTTCACTTCAGCAATTCAAATTTGAACAAGATACAGCAATTGGGGATGAAGATGGGACAGATTTAAACTGTTATACATCTGGACCTTCACATGTAAGCCTGTTTTCAGACCTAAGGTTTGTCAGTCAGGATGAGTTACATTCCTTTACATGAAGCCACCATCTTTTCCAAGACTTGACTCCAGAATCTTTATGCAAACAATATTTTCATTGATTCCTGTGATAGTTGAGCTGACTAAGGACTAGAAAACGGGGTGCTTAAAACAGCCTGAAAGGCAGAAGATCTGTTGACATGACGGAATCTCAATAGGATCTCATTTAAAATGAGCGATAGATGATACAGAGCAAATACCGAGAGGCAGAAGGCATAACTTAACATGGATGATAGGTGCAGAGGAGTAAATCTTTAAAAATCTTATATATTGTTAATGAAGATAATCATTACACTTTCTTTAAAGAGTGAACTAACCTACACTGCATTCCCAAGTAACTAGCTAATGGACATGGGCATTATCTTTTCATAAGTCTTTGAAATCCTTATAAACCATGCCTAGTCAAATATTTGACTGATGGGCTTTTACCCCTATTAATAGCATGGGATGGAGGTCTCGGTAAATAACCTATCTTCAGATTTGCCTTTTACAGAAGGGAAGGGGGTCCTTTCTTAATCCTTTAGACACGTCCTATTGCTCCTTGCTGCTTCCTAAAAGGCTTTTTTGTACTGTGAAAACAATTCATTGGTTGTTACCTTATTTTTGTGCCCTGCAGGGATTTTGGGTGTGTTCTCTCCTCAGATAAGCAGGAAGCCCTCCTGCTGCAGTCAGGGGAGCTTTGGAAGCCATGCGTGCTTATCTGCAGGCGGAGGTTGGCCCAGCTTGTGTTTAGTTTACAAGAGAAGTGTGGTATTATTTGCATAAAAGGAGTTCTTTCAAAGCATGTTACATGAAAACCTCTCAATTTGAAAACAAATAAACAAAAAAGCCACGCAGCGATTTTCAGGAAGCAGCAAAGATGTCTGTGAGCTCTCCCCCAGCTGATTTTATCATGACAGCTTACATCTGAAGAAGAACAAACACATACTTATTTTTGTAAATGTGTATTCAGAGGGAAAGAAAACTCCAGAAAACTGGCAAGTAGTCCTTCTGACTGATAATGACCATGCACGTTGTTTTCCCTTTTTAGCCCCGCAGGAAAAACATGGGATTCAGTTCTGCAATTAGAAGGTCATTAACGATTTTTGGGATTTCATGCATGTGTGCTGACTTTACCTATCCTTTGTCCCCTAACTTCTGTTAGCATGCTTTGCATTCAGAGCTCTTCCTCTCCTGTAGCCTAACATAGTTATCCAGGAAAACGATAACTGGTGTTGGTCAGGTCTTTCTGAATATAACCAGGAGTGGGAGGGAAACATCCCTTTCTCACAAATGGACATGCCTTGCAATCCATCTCTTTTGTATACATAAGGTCAGGATAATAAGGACAAAAATCCAATGGAATTTGATACAAAGAATAGTAACTGAATCCTGTGGGATTTAATGGAAGATAAAATGTAATGGGATTTTAACATATTGCAGTTCTGAAGCACGAACAGAACAGATATTAAATTTCATAGGATAGTTCAAAAACTTACAGCAAGGTTCCCAGGCTGGGCAGATTCTGTAGGATTTCCCATTGTGGAAATCTGACTGACGAGCCAAGCTGGAGACCTGGTAAGATGCGGAAAATGTCACAGGAGAGGACATCTCCAGACAAGGAGCTATTTAATCCTCTGAGAAGGCAAAAGGATACAGTGAAATGTTGCCAGTGCCACATTCTCTGCTGACTGGTATGTAAGGCCAGGTTTTGCAATACCAGGTAAAAAAGACATTTGGGAAGTTCAGATTCTGACTACAATATACCTGATAAAGACTAAATACTAGGAAATGAAGAAAACAAAATGAAGCAGGGGCAGGAGGGGAAGCAATAGAACAAGCATGGGTCCTCTACCTGTTCTGAGCGCTTGCATAGTTTCCACTGAAGGTGATGGAATTTACTTGTATCCAGACATGCTGAGTTTAACTAATGGTGTTACCCCTAATAAGGGTTCTTCACCCAGTGTGGAAAAAGCAAATCCAGACACTGAGTTGAGATATTCGTGTCTCTATTCTGCAGAGTGCCAGGACACCCAACATTGTGAAGCACACAATAGTTCTATTAGCACAAGACACTTGATTAGTTAGTCAGATTTCCCTATCCATACATATGTATGTTATCTAATGATTAAAACATTTTAGGGAGGTCTGGGGAGGTTGCCTAATTAGCACGATCATTTTTACCTTAGGGGTGTGTATTTTAGCATTATAATTACCCAAGGTCACTTTAGGACACACTCTTGGCTCATTTTTGGTCCAGATGTTATAGATTTTGTTATCTTCTGTCTAAGTCAGCAGCAACAAAAGAACACGTAAGACACATTGCCTTGTTTCACGTCTTAGTCAAGGTTAGGTACTCTCTGTGATGCTTCAACCATGTTTCAACCCAAACTTGATAAATTTTTAGCCTTGTTCTTTCAACATCAAAGGCACCTCCATCCTGGCTGGGGAAATACCCCCATTTACTATTTGGAAGTGCTGCAAACATAAACAAGAATAAAACTCATTATCGTGCAGCACTCCATCCCTGAACATGTACGGGAAGGCAACAACAATGCGGATGCCAAAGTTTTCCTTCACCAGAAGGGTTAAACAACAGCCAAGACTAAGTTTTCAACCATCTACCATGGCCTAAATTGCCTCTTCAAACACGCACAACATTTTCCACTGATTTGAATGGCTGGTAAATACATTTTTCAGAGTGAAATTTGGATTATATTCTCTGATGCAGAAGTGCCTAATCACATCGGGAGCTCCACACTGGCTCACTGCTTCACTGGACTCCAACACTGTTTGTATTCTATCAACTCTTTAAAGCATTATTAATATTGTGATTGTGTTGTATTTTTTACTGCAGCTTTGGGCATTTGTAAGAATGATATCAAATACCAAGTATTAACAAGAAACACTTCTCCACAGGAAAAATACTGGCCTCTAATCCAAAGAGTAAAAGCAATAAACCTAAAGAGTTTAAGCTAAGGTTTTGCAGGACTGCAATATATAACATTTAAAATTAGTACCCACTTTCTAGAAGTAGACAGGAAAACTGAATGTAACTCCAGTAATTCATTTAACATTTTCAATGACATTAGGAAAGAGGCATTGATCAACTTTTGACATGAATTCAACTACCAACACCTTTCATTGTCTTCAACAAAGCTGCCTCTCTCTGCTTTATTCTGCTAAACTAATAGGATCTGGTATTTTCGGATGAGAAGACACATGCATGAAGACACATGAAAACAATATAATAATACCCAAACCAGATACAAAGATATATAATAACAGATAAAAGGCTATATAATTCCCATAACAGAAATCCTAACACAATTTTGGCTGTATAACAGTCTTAGAGAGAAATCCAAGCTTCAGTTACACCGCCATGTATCTGGAGACAGATGAAGCTTGAAGTTACTTCATTTTTATAGAGCAAAACGTGTTATCTTCTAGTCATGGATTTCGAACAACCCACAGATTTGAGAATTTTCTCTAAGGCTGAGGTTACTCAGAAACACACAAACTTTACCCTCACAGGATTGTCCACGGTGAGGGTACGAGGTGGGGAGAAGCAAACTCCAATGTCTTAATAAATATCTCTAATGGTCCTGAAATTGTAGTGATTTAGTTAGGACTAACCAACTCAAAAAGCATTCTTATTCAGGATAAGGAAAAAGACAAAACATTTTTTTAAAAAATAATGTTTCTAGGCATTAACACGCTACAACAGACCTCTACCAAGTTTGAAACCAGGCTAGCTAGAAGAGTTTCAATGTGAAAAATAAATAAATAAAAGGAGAGGTTCAGCATCCAGCTCAAACAAACTAAAAGATAAACAAAGAAATAACAGAAATGTTATCTCCTAAAATAAGGAGTAAATAAGTAAGTTTGGAATTCTAACTGTAGCTGGTAATCATCTTCATCTGCTCATTAAACATCCCCAGAAAGGATTTCTGTTCCCACAAAATTAAGACAAAAATAAATAGTTCCTTCAGAAATCATCGATTTGTACAAATATTAATGAGAAAAATGTAATGGGGACAAAGATACCTCAATCTTCCATTAAAGCTGAAGTAGAGGAAATCCATTTTGTAAATACTGTGCAAACCACACACAAAGACAGAGCTAAACTCAGTGTCCACAAAGAAGATTCAGTGGCAAAACCCTCAAGGACAACCATGAGGCTGCAGACTTGCTCACAATTCCTATCAGGCAAGTAGCACAACCACTACAGGAGGTACAAAAAGCAAGCTGCTTGAGACTCATATGTGTTGTCAGTTCAAGATGTTGTGGTGGGTGATAGAAGAACTGGAATTCAGCTGAGGGCAATGTTCTGCCACATGTGGGCAGAGGCAAGAGCCAGCACAGCTGGGGCTGGGCATGGACATCCCACACCCCACAGGGCCACGTGGCTCTCAGCCCTGACAACTGCTCAGTATAATCAGTCCATTAGCCCAGGTTTCTCCCCGTTCCAGACAGTTGTTTAAAATGAGCATTATTTGAAGCAAACCAGAAACCTTAGCACTGTATTTAATAAATAACTATAACTTTACTGTCTAAATTCAGGGTGGTCCAGCGTCATTACTGCTACAGGCAAAATGCCTTCCTGAGTCTTGTGACACCAAACTCTCCCCTCCGAAGGGGGTTCGGCTATGGCACGTAGGGTGCAGATGCACTCTACAAGGTCACAAACCTAGGCACTCCAGTTACCAAGAGCCAGAAGTACTATATATGCTTTATTTTGTGGTCATCTGCCCATGTCTACACAGCTGAAAGCCCTTCAGGTATTACATGCAATCCTCCTGCAGCTGGGCTCTCACCTGGAGGACACCTGTTGGGCTACTCTTTGCTCTATAAAGAGAACCAGAAAATTTTATAGCACTCTCTTCAGTCACAACCAAAGCTACGATTCTAGCCATTTTATAAGATAAATTAAACATTTGGCAAATTTCATAGCCTTATGCTTGAAAGAACATCTGCCTGAAGCCAAAAACTTCCTGTGTGGGAAGTGAACAACTTACATGGTATAAAATTGTCAATAAAAGTTAATTACTTGTTGCCCAAATCTAGCTGTCTTCATAACCGTGCCTCCTCAATTAACTGAGTCTGCTTGTAGAAGTATAACTGAGAGGCCCCTACGCTTCATCATCAACTCCAGAGCCATGCTGTTTTGAATAGAAAAGACCTGTATCCTGTCCAAAAAAATAAACTCTGGAGGTGACTTGCCATGTTGCCATTTTGGATTACAAAAAAAAATATAAAAATACTCAGCCAACACACAGGGGAAGGCTTAATTCCAGCAAACACATA
This sequence comes from Todus mexicanus, assembly GCA_013389965.1. Taxonomy (NCBI): domain Eukaryota; kingdom Metazoa; phylum Chordata; class Aves; order Coraciiformes; family Todidae; genus Todus; species Todus mexicanus. Next base: position 10,297 of record WEIS01010472.1, read on the forward strand.
AACAGGAAACCTCTCTCCAGTCAGAAGGTATTTTTCCTTCGTACAATGGGGTTCAAAGATGTGTCATCATATAGTTTAAAACAATTGCTAGGGAACCTTACCATTTCCAATAGCTTAGGAATAGAGTCGGCTGCCACGATTGAAAGCCTGTCCGAACTTGCATGGGAAGCACACAGACGCTAACAAATATCTGCTGGCTTAGGCCAGCGTGGAGTTTTTAATCAATAACTATGTCAAGCTCGGGGACGGGGAGGGGAAGGAATCAATTTTCAGAAGGCAAATGGTAACAACTGCAGATTTAATCAAATTGCAGCTGCAATCCCTTACTATTCTCAATATTTTTGAAAGAAAGTAGCCGCATGGCAAAGAATGAATTTCAATAAATGTCACATATTTAGTTATATTGCTGATTTTTTAAATTTATCAAGGTAGGTCAGTGATCCTTCGCAGAAATGGTACCCATACATGTCAAAAAGATTCTGATACTGTTTAGTTGGATAAACGTCAAAATGAAGGAGCTATGGGAGAGGAAAGCAACTTACATAGAAATTGTTATTTCTCTGTGACTACAGGAAAAAAAGATATGCCAATGTGACCCTTCCAGGAGAGGTTAAAGCTGCAGCGTACACAACAAAATGGATAGCTATCAAATACCATGGCGATGGCCGTGGTGTGAACACTTGAGTGAAATGAAAATCTTCTGAAAGCACTCGGCAATTCTCCTTTCGCATGCATTTGCAACCAAATTTATCATGAATTCAGATGAGATCCCTTCGACTGCCTCCCATACAAAAGGACAATTGCATGTTGGTTCTCTTGGGATATGAAGAAGAGACTATTATGAAGCTGTAGGATGTGTGAAAATAAAAATTAAAAAAAAAGAGACCTGTTTAGGTATTTTGAGCTTATTAAACTCCCCAGCATTACAGAAACTCTTCTGTTATTGACACCTGCTTGAAAAATGAAATACTTCGAGGCATTCACTTCCCTGGAGACCAGTGTGCTGAGGAGAGAGGCGGAGGAGAGCTGTTTCAGGGCATCCACCACGCTGCTGTTTGCACTGTGTGTACCCTGCGCCTGGGTTATGCACACAGCCTCTCCTAAAAATCTTAGGGTTACGCAACCCTTAAAATTTGCAGGTTATGAACTCCTCAGATTCTTTATCTCCACTTCCATCTTGCGTTCTGGTGTTCGGTGTACTCAATCACAACTAATTCAAGGAAGGTCCATCTGAGCCAAGGGGACTCAGTCACCATCCAGCCATACCAAGTGACTGAAAAAGATCACAGTGAGACTAAAAAGTCTCAGAACAGATCAAAAAAGGGGAAAAAAAAAAAAAGACGACAAACACTGTTTCCTTCAAAGGAGCTATATTCTAGACCAATTTGGTCTGATAACTTTACCTCTCCTTTTTTTTTTTCATGTTCAAAATTGGAGGAAAAAAAATACTTTATCTCCTTGTACAACATCATAGTTTTCCCAAAGGCAAATAGCTTGGCAATTTGCTAGATTTGTTAATGCTAGAGGAAACAAGTTAGCACACATACCATGTGTTTGAATGCCTTTAGAAATTAGATTGAAACACTGATTTGATTTCCTAAAAGGTATCTTAAACAAGGCAAGGTTAGAGATTTGGAACGTAATGAGAATTTGTGTGACTTCAAACAGCTCTACATAAAACAGACCTGATATTCTGGGGGGAAAAAGGTCACCTAATTATTCGTTTCCTGAAGGCCCTGTCTATACTACATTTCCCCTGGGTAAGGAAACTGATTTAAAAATGGCTTCTGCATCAGTTGTTATGTATGAGATATAGATTTGTTAAAACCATTGCCAAGGAAAACAACACCTCTATAAGGAAAGAACAACAGAAATCTTCCTGGCTTGGCAGTGGCAAAAAGGTGCCATCTGCAGTGTCTTCCGTGGAGCCACGGTCCTGCCTCCTCGGTGACGGCATGTGGCTTGGGACCACGTGGCGTGACCGTCGCTANTGAGAGGCGGTAGGCTTTGAATCTCTCCTCCGAGTTGAAAAACACAGAGCAGTCACTTGCAGATCACAGAAGAATGAGAGTACGTGGGTTGGCTCCCTCAGTTGCACTGGATCAACAGGAGGAAGTTACAGGTCATCAGCTAAGGTACCAAAAAACTATAAATGCAGGAAGATCAGGAAGGGAAAGGCAACCCTGGGAGGGCAACATTTGCCACTCAGTTTTGCATCCATGAGCTGTTCATTGAACCCGTATTGAGTTTTGGCTTTCTGGCTGGCCCGCCCTGGCTCAGAGTGCTCCTGTCCATCTACAGGCTGCACTGCCATCTGCCCTTAGCAAATGACACCTCCACAAACCACTCTCCAGCCACATGTGTAATTTAGTTTACCAGTAAAGAACCACCATGCAGTGGTTATCCTCTGGAGAAAAAAAAAAAGAAAAAAGAAAGCTTATAGGATAATAAAGACAATTCATCCCTTCCCCACCAAAAAGGCAAAGAAGCTGACTCTCTTTGCTGTAAATAGAGAGCTGAATGGTTTACAAAATATTCCTTCTCCAAATGATTCAGTTTGTATTAGAAAACGGTCAGAAAAAGAATCATACAGTGCTGAAGGAGGATTAGAGCACACAAAGAACAAGCGATACAGTCATTCTCCAACTTACTTTGTTTTCAACGTGCAGCCCCTGCCAAAGGCTAGCTTTTTGCTCTCACAGTGATCTGTAAACATTTAACCAGCTCTCAGAGAAACATGTGAGACACTTTATCCTGCCTGATTACGAATCCAAACCTCTCAGATCTCAAAAAAAATTAAAAAAAAAAAAAATAATAAAAAGAGACACCATCCTCTTTCTGCTGGTGGACAATGCAAAAAGCACCTGTAGGATGAAAGCAAATGAAGTACCGCACATGGCAGAGGTTCTCTGGGAAAAGCATGCACCGCAACTTGAATAACCTCCTACAGGCTACAAACGCACAGTTTGTCAAACATCCCTGGTACTCGATTATTAAGCCCTATTTGAAGAGGCAGGCGCAAAACTTTCCATTTCTACGGAGCGCACTTTCAGTCTTTATAACGCCAAAGACCACCTCATTTAAACGCCGACATGGAAGCGGCGGTGGAATGCCACGGTGCGGGGCGAATTATTTACCAGCCGAAGCAAATTCCGCGTTTATAAATAGGAAAAAAAAAAAAAGAAAAAAAAAAAAGAAGTCCAAACCGCAGTACGAGCGCAAAGCAGTACAACCATAAACTTCCAAACCCCAAGCCCGGGGAATCCTGCAGGCTCACCCCGAGCCCTCAAGCCTCACGGCAAGGCGGGCGGACCGACCGGCCACCGCAAATCCACACCTCGGAGACACCGTTTCCGAGTGGGAAGTTCTTGGGGGAGGGGGNAGGAGCCTCCCGCCCAGCACCTGGGCTCTGATGAGCCCTTCCCTCCGAGCGGCTCCTCCGCCGCGCTGGTGGCGGCTCCCAGCGGTAAAATCAGCCGGTCCCCTCGGTTCCCTCCGCCCCTCCGGCGCGGTCCTGACCTGCCTGTGACTCACCACATCGCTAAGAGCCCGGGTGTGCGGCGGGGAGCGGGGTGGGGGGGGAAAGGAGAGAAGGGGCGCCTCCCTCCGTCCATCTCTTCTTCTCCTCTCCTCTCCCTCCGCCCCTTCTTCCCCTCGCATCCCTCCCGGCCAGGCTTCCCCCAGCCCGGAGGCAGGAGGGGTTGGCTGCCGCTCCCCAGACGGGCGAAGCCACGAAGGGACCCGCCGCCGCCGCCCTCGGTGGCTCTTAGGGTGCAGCCGGGCGTTCCCAGGCCGAGCAGGTAGCAGTGGAGTGCGGGCACAGCCTCCCTCTGCACCCCCCGTCAGGTGCCTGCACCTGGGTGATGCTAAAGCCTTGCCCTGAGAGGGTAGGACTTGGGCGCCAGACACCCCTCCCCACCCCCCCACCCCGGCTGTCTAGTGGAGAACAAATTCAGCCCATATTGCCCCTGTCATTGTGTCAGTGCTGGCTGTGCTCTCAACATCTGTCCGTGCGTAATCCAGAGTACGTGCCCTCACTTCACCTGGTCCATCACGGAGCTATCTTGCTCCATGTGCGCTTCCTACAGGGTAGGGCTGGGGTCTCTCCCTTGCAAGGTTTGCAAGGCAAAGCAATGGCTTCGTCTTTCAGAGGTGCTAGGAAACTGAGGCACTGAGCAATGCCATGTACACTAGTCAAGCTGCTGAGAGACTACAGGTCTCAACACTGGGGCCTGCACCAGAGGACCTATCATTTGTGGTACTGAGTTTCAGCAGCTACTGATTTAAAACAGATTTTAAGCGAAAGGCTCCATATTCCAATCAAAGTTACTGGACACATCTATTTTCCCTTTGCATACTTCCTTTTTTGGCCCCAACTCTTCTCCCCTTACTCATATAATTTCAGCCGATGAATGTTTTGCATGAGTAAAGTACAAGGAACAGTAAGAAACGTTGCCCAGTTTCATGATTAACCATGGGAAAAATGTCAGACCTGCCATCAAAACACTTTGAAAGGAAAATTAAATAAAGTATTGTATGTATTTGGTTTAGGCCTGGGATGTCACCGTGATGTGCGTATACAGACAAAGCTGTACATCAGAACAAAATGCTTTTAAAAAGCAGTTAGCCAGCCTTCCACTAAACTGCATCAGCAGCACTTGCACAATTTGTTTATCTGTCTCCTCTTTCCTACGGGCTTTTTGGCACGAGTGATAAAGACATCTAACCTAGCTATAAACCAATTCTCTGCAAAAACAAATGTGTGATCGAGGCAGCGGGTAACCTTTTATGTGTCGAATTTGTGAAATTCTTACTCTGCAGTAGCTTCTACTGACAACAGCAAGAAAGGCAGCCCATTGCAGCAAGGAAAGCGTAGGAGAGCTACAGGTGAGGTTATATTTATTGTGTCCTCATTCCGTGTATGTTAGCAGCACACTAAAATTACTCCAAGTGACAATAAAACCAGTCCCTTCCCCTGTCCCCTGGAAGATAAAATTGCTAAAAACTAACCAGTGACACAGACGTTCTTACTGATCCAATCTAAGTCCCTGGAAATCTGTCAATGTACTTCAATGACCTTTACTTCAATTAATACTCAGCAGTAGTTAGAGTAGGAAGATTTAGAAGCAGCACACACAGTGCCAGCCCCCAGAGGGAAAAGCGTGGTTACAGTTAGATCGCGCTACTCGCTGGGCTTCTGTTAGTGATCAGTTAATCAATGTACATCCATACGGTTACTCCAGATTTGGAAGAATCTTCCTTTTTAGTTTTGAAAGTGATAGAAAGATTTCAGCCTTGCGTTCATCCTCTTAAGGACAGCCCCGCATGATATCTGCTCTTTAGTCCGCTCCTCAGTTCCCTGTGCACCTGCCTGGGCTGAAGAGCCAGTGCCCGAGCTGTTATCAGTGGGACAGCCTGTGCTATTCTAAAGCTAACAAATGGATTGTCACTAACATAAAAAGGAGAAACAGATGTTTCCTCTCCATTTTGACCATGTTGATGCCATGTTATTTTAGCTTAGTTGTATGAGACAACTACGCTGCAGCGGGGCTTTGATAATCCTTGGATACTCCCTTCACTGTGCTTGCAACGATATGTATGCACCATAAACAGCTACGCAGAGGCCTGAAACATCTTTAAACTGCAGGAACTGGTGAAAAAGAGACTGTGACCTTCGTATTTATCATTCTGGGTTTCTTATGACTTTTCCTTGATTCTCTCTCCTGTCCGAAAGGAGCTGGTCCTTTGCCCTCTGTTAAGGAGTCTGGCAAAAGCATGATGGTGTGGTGCATTTTAGAAAGCTGACGGCACTGGAAAAAACAATTCAGAAGCGTAAAGGAGAGTCTGTCGGGGTGATCTATTCAAGCAGAGAACTGGAACGCACCAGGGAGAGTACTGGCACGTGCTTCCCAGCCCTGATGTGTGTTGAGATAGGGAGCTGATGAGCAAACACTATCACTTGTCCAAGGATACAAACATACAGTTAGAAAAATGAATTTCATGGCTAAGTTTAACTTCAACTTTTAAAAATAAAGATGAGGAATGAAAACACAGGAAGATTTATATTTCTGTGCATTGGCAGTAGCGCATCCCCAACACACTAAGAGGCCCAGTTCAGTCCTTTGGGTTCAATTGTGACTTGTGTTCAGAGCCTAAGAAACGGTTTATCATAACTACAGATAGCAAAATGGAATTCAAAGACCTGATTCACCTAGGTACCCAACTTCTACTCAGTTTCAATAAGGAGAAGATATTAAAATATCTCTGTAAATCTGGATTTAATCACATTTTATAAGCCTGCAGAGTCAAACATGGGGCTACCTTGCATTTCTGCAGAACCACGCCGTACTATACAGCACCACAGCTCTGTGGTACCATCAGAAGATTTGCTCTTTGTCCTCTGCTGCAGTCATTCACACCTTTGGGAGCAGATATAAAATGCAAATGTCATTGTGAGACTCCAGAGAGTTCTGACTTAGCAGGGCTTACTCATGAGTAAATGATTTCACATGGAGCAAGACAGTGGAAAGGAATTAATTTAATGCTTAAGAACACGCAAGACAAAGATCTCTAGACCTGAGTTTAATAGTGGTGGGTATCAGGTGCTCTCCTGCCACAGTGCCCTGCAACGTGGACTGATAATAGGTCTGTCTGAGTCTCCCAGGAGGGTGATACACAAAAACCCCCCACGAGCCTTAGGTGATTCCACCCAGCCCAACTGCCTTACAGACCAGTGATCCAAAGGTAAAATACCAGTGCAACAGTCTGTTGGGGTAATGTGTAACTGTAATTCCTGTAGACCCTTGTTTACTGGAAGGCAGCCTGGCTGCAAGTGCCAGGGGCAGCTCAGGGAAGGGATTTGTGCCTGAGGCACATTTCCCTGTGACTACGTCCCTTGAAGTCACTCTGACATAATCCATCTTTCACTGCCTTTCCTGGGCTCAAAAACCACACGGTAGGCAGGGACAGACGGTGTTGACTGGGGGGATTGGGCTCTGGGGAAAGCATGCCCGTGACGGCTGTTCTGCCTCTCTGGAAACCAGGCTAAATCTCACAATTGCTGTTTAGATCCATAGGCTCCAAAGATTTGATCATCACCGTGCTTTATGGCTATTTATTAATTATCTAGGCATTTATTAACTAAGCCTGTGGGTTCTGCAAGCTAAATAAGGACTTTCTCTTTGTTTGAAAAAAAATTCAGCCTGTAACTGAAGGTTGCAAAAATCCCTTGCAAAGCCAGAAATAGAAGTCCACAGTTAGAAATCCTCATCTCTAACCACTAAGCTACCCTGGGCAGTTCTCCATTCGTATGGAAACACAGATCATAACCAAAGGTGTTTCTGCTCATTGCACAGTGGATCACTGGTGATTTCTTTTCTCTATTTATTGACTGAGCAAAGGGAAGGCCTCTGTTTAACTTAAGGTTGGTTTTTTTTCTCCTCATTTGTCATTCTGGTTGTAAATGAACATCACAACCGAGCAATTCCAAAATCTGAATGGTGCAGTGCCAACTGACTGGATTGCTTGAGTATGGAGGAAAATAGGGATTGGGTTAGTGCATCTAAAATCTGGATTGTCATGGGTCTCTGTCCCTGCTTTGCCAGTCTCAGAGCCTTAGTGACCATGTTGGAAGCCAGTACATGAAGTTCAGGAATCCAGCAAAAATTAATCATTCAAAAGAACAAAGATTAGTTTACAGGCAGATCAGCTTTTCAAATCCATCTGCTATGCAGTAACATGAGTGCTAATGCCTGCAAAAGGACGAGGTCAGAGACCAAGGAGGAGGGTGGGCTCACAGCAGCCAAGATTTACGTTAGTTTAAACTGAGGAGGCACCTCACCCTCTGGAAAGCAGCAGGGAAACTGGGAGGAGATGGTGTGGATTGCAGCTCTTCTCCTGCCTTAGCCTTGCCTGTCTTCCTAATGGTCTTATGCAAATATGTTAAATCCCAGAATGAGTATCTCTGAATGTACACAACCAAGAAATCATTTCAGGGATGTAAAGCTGAAGAGCCTTTATGGTTTTATGCTCACATCCCTGAAATGGATACAAGCAGAGTAGCCCTTGGTGCATTCACTGAGCTCACACAACAGAAGCAAAGGCTTTCTAGCACATGCTGTGGAGAACTTTTCTAGCATATCTCATCATGCACTGCTTCAGGCAAAGCACAGTGGCAAACCCCAAACCCATTATCATATACGTGCCACTTTGGCACAGTAGATTTGTTTGTTTAACTGGAAATGAACCTGATGATATTAAAATGTCAGATATTTACCAAGTGAGGAATTCACTGTGTTTATTATATTCATATGATCATTAGTATTGCACATTTAGTTGTCTTAAAATGGTCTGAGAAGTCCAAGTGTTTCTTGACATTCTTTTCAATACATTTTAAATGCATTCCTTTCCCTCCCCTCCCCAGTTTGACTCTAAACATATTGCATTTCTCTTGTAGTAAAATGACTCTGATTATGTTATTTCCAGGATTATTTTTAGACCAATTGGTAGGAAGTTTCCACAAGTTTCTTTTCAGTCAGATTCCTGAAACTCAGCTTGTTCTCCCTTCAGTTTGGTGTTTGTGTTTACAAAGGTCACAGCAGCCAGATAATTGGAAATAGAAAATCTGCCTATTTAAAAGCACAGGGACAAATGCTGCCTCCAGCTATGCGTGCACCTGGTGAGCAGGGGAAAGGGTGTGACTGTGCTAACACACGTGTGAGCACGCGTGAACAAACACAGTCCTGATTCAACCTACTTTTGAAGGACATAAGCTACACTAGAGATAATCAGATGCCTGAAGAGAAGCACATACCTAAGTTTGGTGATGCTGAGTGCCACAGGCATTTGCAGCCTGGGTTCTGCGGTTGTGCTCATCGTTGTAGGTCACAACGTGGCTCTGTGGTGTGCCGTTTGCCCAAGTATTGCCGTTGGTGAGCTCCTGCAGGTTGAAAGAGAACAGTCACCTTCGGATTTCTCCTTTGTCTGAAAGCAGCTCAGGATGCTACTGCCTAAGGTAATGCTGCTGCAAGCACTATCTCAGAGGAGTGAAACTGAGTGATTTGAAGAAAAGAAATCCCTTTATTTTATGCTTACTTACTTCTTGCATTTATAGCACTTTGCCCATTATCAGATTAGCTCAAAGATTTTTCCTCAATAATTTTTTCAACGTGAGAGTAAAGGACTTTTAAACCAGAAATTATCGGTGTAAAAACTTCCATAAAATGGCAGGGAATACAGGAAAGAATAGATCATGCATCAACCTATTATTTTCTTGGCATAATGTTGACCAGACATCAAGTGGAGAGAAAGGAGAGGCATTACAGAATGTGTTAATGAAATGGATTCCATACACAAGTGTTTCCATACACAAGTGTCTGCAGGCTTGGGCATTTGTGTCTTGGGTCTCTGTAACTACCAAAGTGGAGGTCTTTGGCAAAACCTCAGACTGATGTAGTTTATAGTGGGGATTCGCAGTCACAGTTTGGAGAACTGTGACTAGGTTTCATCATCTTTTCACCACCTCCAGGGGCACAGAATTCTTTGTTAATTTGGAAAACCTGGTCCTTTATGCACATATAAGTGTATCAGATTTGTCTTCTACATGGCCACGAAGAAAAACACAGTTCTAAAAATTTTTAGTGGCCTTTTAATCAATGTCATTAAATATGAACTATTTCCCAGATGTGGCTCAGAATGTGTTGCATTTCATGTACAATACCTATTCTGATACATTTTTAAAGAGAAAGAAATGTATTCTGTGACCAAGCCAATTTATTGTAAGTCAGGCCTGGATTTGGTTCACTATCATTAAAAAATCTACATTTTAAAGTTAACTTTAGAATAACATCGTTGATTCTGTAATGATGTAAGTATATGGTATTTGCCAAAAGCTGTATTTCATAAGGCTGGTTTAGGATACAGCCCAACTCATAAGAATCTTGATAGGAGATTATTTCTTTCAATAACTTTCATAATTTAATTAGACGCATGTGCTGATTATGAATGTAATACTATGGAGAATGAAGTCAATGTTAAAATCCCATTATTTTAAATTAGACACGAGCACACCCATAATGCGTAGCCAGGAAATATTTGCGCCCTTAACAACACATCTATACTGATAGCAATATGTTTCTTCACAAAAAAAAGAAAAAAGAAAGAAAAAAAAAGAAAAAAAAGGAAAAAATCAGTGTCCTTGTACTATTATTAAAAATTTGGCATTTGTATTCCTCTGGGAGCTAGTAACACTGCTGTGTAACATCCCAAGAGAAGGCATGTTTAACATACCAGCACGGACTCAGGTGAGTTTAAAGTTTAACTTTGAGTTTGCGAACATTTTCAAATCAAATGAAACAAGGAGTTTCTGGGTAACACTGAGCCAAACCAGAAGTGATTACTTCAGCATTGCAAATTTTATGTTCCATTTTTCTCTGTCTGCTGAGAGATTTTTAACAAAGGCAAAAGTCAAAGCAAAATGTGGGTTTGAGAAGAACACCTTCCTGATTTTGGTCACTTTCATAGATTTAATTTTATCTCTAAGAAGGAACAAAAGCACCCCACCAAGAACTGGGCAGCAGGAAAGAGGCGGCTAGCAGGAGGAAACCCATTCGGCTCAGGAGATTTAGCCATATAACGAGTACATCAGAAGCGAGGAACTGGAAGGTGATGCTTTTTTCCAAATTAAATTGTGGTACTTGCTCTGCCTACCTGCCCAACCTGCTGCAGAAGGCCATGGAAGCCTCAGGCGTTATGTGTTGCTCTTCACCTGGCTCGGTGGTGGCTGTGTGTCTGTGCCAGTCCCTCATAGATATGGTGACTGTGTCTGCCCTCGGTTTGGCAGGAGTGTTTTTAATAGCATGCTCATTATACAGAAATATTTTCATTTGACAGACAATTTAAATGATCCTATAAAAGCTGCAATTACCATCAGGACAAATCCAGCTCTGATTGACTCCCACGTTAGCTCCCAAAGTTTGACTCCTAACGAAGAGACAAGAAAGATTTTACCCTTTCTTTCTTTTTGTCTTAGAAGCACTCTTCCCCCTTATAGCTGTCTCCCATGCTAACATACTGAAGAACATCTCAAACTCCTGCTGTCTTAATCCTCCCCCAAAAGCACTGCTGAGGAGCAGTATTAGCTTCATTTCACTGACAAGGGACTGAGGAACAGCGATACCCACTGTCGTCTAAGGTAAGACAGGAAGGAAACCTCTAGAGAAGCAAAGGGAGGAAAGTAGGTTTAATATAGAATTGTCTTTCTGAAGGTCCAAAAATCCTAGAGGAAACATTTTTTTGGATATCTAAATAGGGCAGGGAGGTAAGCCTCATGTGAAAATAACATTAAAAAGACACCTTAGAAATTAGGACCTTGATTTATGAAGCTAATTCTGAAAATACTCCTTTTGCCAATGTTGTGTTGTTAATCTATACAGTAATGACTTATTTGCTTAGCTGGCTGCTAACATAAATGCTTGTTTGTGAAATCCTGGGATTTTTGTGTGCAACTGTTTCTTGAGAAATGGAAGGAATCAGAGTTATTTGGATCACCTGACTTGAGCATCCTGGTCACCAGATGAAGGAGGTCACCTCAGTCGCCTTGGTCAGTTTTTGAGGCCAGCTGGCCACTTTGAAGCATCCAGGTCACTTCAGCCTGTCCTCTCAGTCCTCTGAGAAATAAAGGATCAGTTCTGCGACATTCTCAGAAGTTACACTGAAGACAAAGTGGAAAACCAGCCATTTGTTGGGGGGGGTTTCAATTTCCTCCCAAAGTGCAAGCCTAAACAGATCCTTTACATCTTAAAGTAGTTTTTAATGCTTTTCTCTGAGCTAAAGTGTATTGCAAACATTTCGCTGGTATATGTTAGTGCTCTTTAATGACAATAATGATGTAGTAGCTGTTAACATTATCGAGAAGGCTGCTATGTGTCTCATTGCACACATCCTATTGGCATTAATCAGGGAAGAGGCCTGATCTCAACCCAAACATGTCAGGGGAGTGGCTGGGGCGGAGGTGTGGCTGAAGATAAAAAGGAAAGGCTGCTCTTTTCTAGGAAGGAAAGGAAGGTTTCCAGCCCCATCACCCTGTTGTGGGGTGGCCTCTCTGATAGGAGTGGGTTTGTCTCTGCTTCCAGCTTCTCCCCTTACATGGGCAAGACCTGTCTCTCTCCCTGTGCCTTTTGAGATGCGCAAGGATCTTGCCGCTCTGATCTCCTTTGATAAAGCACAGATAACAACATCTGAGAATGTAATTCAGTGCATCTAAAGAGTAAATTGCTTTTTTTTTCTTCGTAGACTACATTCAACATGCAGGACATCTAGTGCTTCCTATCTGGGTCTCAGTTATAGATGGATAGTCAGACAAGAATAGCCCAGCTTTTTTGCCTCAGGTGCTATAGGGGAAGCCCCCAGGCAAATGTGAGAGATGGAAGTTTCAAAACAAATTAATTTAGATCAAGTCTCATTGGAAATATTCCTGCTAAGTTTTCTTACCTCTAGTGTTGTCCAAAAGATTTGAAGCTGGTGATTTTGATTTTGAGGGAGAAAGCAGACAAAATCAGTAGATAAAAATGTAACCCCCCAACACTTTCACAGCTCCTAAATTTCTTGGCTCAAGGCTGTTGATGTTTTTTTCTCATTATGAAAAGTAACATTACACCTCACTATGGGGTTATGTCCATGTCTTTTTTTTTTCTCTTTTTTTAGTATTAAAGATGCAGCAGAGTATACAGGGATAATTTCACTAGCTGTGATAATTAAAAGTTTTATTAAAGTTTCATTGAAGATATGGCTAATAAGATACCCTTGGACTACCAATCTATTTCTGCCACAGTGGTTTGGGACACAGAAATAGTGAGATTTTGGTTCATATGGACAACCTTGTTTCTCTTCTGCTGTTCATATCCTGGCAGTTCTGATAGTCTGATCAACATTTACTTTACATGGAACAGGTTGCTATTATTAAATGTGAAAGTTTCCAGTAAGAGATTGCCTAATCAAATCTCAATGTTTTTTCACTAGCTTGAGTGTAAACTTCACTTAGCTCTTCCCTGAGTGGGAAACAGTCTCTGTGCCTTTAGCAGGGATTCAGAGCTGGTTCTGCTTCTCCTGATACCACTGCCCTGAATACCCCAGCTTTGAAAGGCTACAGAGGTCTCACTCAGACAGAACCTGTGATCTAGAGACTGGCCAGGTGTGAGCATCTGGAGGTACATCTGAGGTGGCAGCGTGCCTCAGGCTTGCAGCAGGACACAGGTGACAAAGCTTTGAGGAAGGCTGAAAGCCATGTCTTAACCAGGTTTGGTCAGAACTGCTAGAGATGGGAGATGTTCACAAAGAAGCTGAAAGGCTGACTCAGACAGAGGGTTGAAGTGTGTCTTGCAGATGTTGATACTCATTTTAGATGTCTCTGTGTTTCCTGAACTGGCTGATGGTATCAAATACACCATGCAGTGTGGTCTGAATACCCAGTTTACACATGGACACCAGCAAGCAGGGAACTGCAGGTAAATACTTTCATCATCGAGTTTAGTCTGGAATGGCAAAAGAGCCAGGACCATGGCTGAGATGTTACATGTGGGCGAGATTACCCCAGAAGAGAGATTAGAGCAGCGGATTAAGAGGCAGAGCCATGTGGAGAGCTGAAGAAGGAGAGGAGATCACACTGAGGAGTGGTCAGGAGAGGAGGAAAAGGTAAAATCACTGACATGAGGTTTCAAGCAGAGGACTGTAGCTGCTATCAAGCCAAACTGGTTTTTTTGGAAGGAGGTGACAGGTAAAGATAGCCAGCTGTGAATCTCTTGCTCCAAGAGGTGGCTAGGAAGTCCCAACACTGGCTCTGCTGAGAACAGCTCCACTTGTGTATTCATGGGCCGACATCCTTGGTGTTTATATGAAGGGCTTGGTAGAATAAGAGAGAAAAGCTCACACTGGATATAGAAAAGATTGGAATTTCTATAATGTGTTTAAATAAGATTACATTAATTAATCATCCTCCTGGGAACCTGGCACATCCCGACGGATGCGATCTATCCAATCACATTAATCTCCTCAATGTGACAGCAACTCTGCGTGGGCCACCCGGCTCTGCCTCGGCACCAAGCCAGCAGCCAGGGCGATGGCCACAACCCCAGCCCTTGGGATGGAGCAAAACAGCCTGCGAGCAGCCTTACAGTGGGTGCGAAGGCAACAGCAGCGAGGGAATTCAAATGAAACCACTTGTTAAATTCCGCATGACCTTTTCCTTCATTTGCAATAGGGCTGTTGTGTTTCCTGGGGAAGACTAGAACTGGACGAATGTATCTCTCCCTTTAGATATTCTTAGTAGTTCTGCATTCTTAGTGTTTTTTAAAATATAATGAGGATATATTTTCATCAACATAGGGACATAGTTTGTATTCCACTTTTTAAATAAGGAGCTTTTTATTAAAGAGATCCGATATAAGCAAATACAGGCCTAACATTTTGTGTTTTTACTAAGTAACAAAGTTGAGGCTTTCTAAATAAAACTGAATTAGGGAGATATCATCATCATTTTTTTAACTTTACTTTTACTACTGGAAATGAGAGTAGGTTTTGAAGGCTGGCTCATTTCAGGGTATGATGTTCTGATTTCTGCGCAGGATATGATCACATCAAATTCATCACCCTTCGCAAACCTCTGTAGGAACCTCAGCGCTGAACACCCAGGAACGTGACAGATGCCTCACGGGAAGCCAGCTCCTCACCTTTACACAACAGTTTCTACCTTTTCTTAGGAAAATAATTTTTCAGTGTCGGGTTTTAGAAATGAAGGAGTTGTCTCAAATATTTCCCCATTTTTTTCAAAACTGAGGCGATAAATATCACAGTGAAATGTAGATATTTAAAAATAAAATTAAAGTTTCAGAATGCGATACTAAGAAAACTATGACACTGCCACCTCGTGGATTCTGAGATAATATCTAGATCATATTTTACCATGATTATTTACATAGTGGCATAAATGTGTGTCACATTTCATGGCCAAATAGTAGATAATTTCTTACCCACAAGATTTTGAAATACGGAATCCATGTTTTTGTAAATATTTAAGCTTCTAATGTTATAGACGAGCATTTTACTATGGTTTATATAAGCAACTAGGTAAGTTAAGTAAGTTCCTAACCCTTTCTTTCAGTTTGAAAGTTAAGAGGCATATTCTCGCATTAGCAGTGCTTTAAAAAGCAACAGTAGTCTAAACTTGCCAATCAATTCTTCTACAGCATCCACGAAAGCTAATGCTGCATTGAGATGTAATGATTCTTGCAAATTGTGCCTGGGATTTAATTCTTCTGAAATGGTTGAAGGCTGCTAATGTAAGGACTAAAAGACTTCTCCATGTGCAATTGTTCATTGTAATATAAACTGAATTTTGCAATTCACCTTTGAGAAAGCCTGAGGTATATGCATCTGAGGAATCCTTTCTCCTGTGGTCTTTAGGTATATAAATAACATGAACTGAGAAGTACTGCATTCTATTGGACCCAATAAATCAACAAAAAGTGAAGAAAGCAACAGAATCTCTTTTTTTCCTGAAGCATCTGAACCATTCCTTTAGCACATCATGAGTGACTGCCTAATGAATGAAGGCATGAGAAGAAAAAAACATAGTATGGCAACCTCAGGGCTGTCCTTGCTTTGTGAGCTTACCAAGAACAGTACCAGGATGCCCAAATCCCATACACGCAGGAGACAGTATTTGAAGCAGAACTTCTTGTAAAACATTGCTGCAGCTCGATGTGCAGTACGAATCTGTTCTGAGACCCAACTATTGGCAACTGTAATAAACCAGTCATATCAATATTTGTATCAAGACAGCTCTTCCCTTTAGGGGAATGAAAAATAGCACTTCTGCATATTTAAAATCAGCTATGATGACATTTGTGAAAGAAAAGCTGTAGTGCTGCACAAAGACAAAGCAGAAGCTAGGGGAAGGGCCTTAAACCCCTTAAAGAAACAATGGCTGAAGGCTGCTTTAGTAGAAAAATGGGAAAACAGACACCATTACTGACATAAACTCCATTATGGTTCATATTTAAGGCTAGACAGTGATTCATACTGTTTCACTAGACTCAGCATGCTGCAAAAGGCACTTGAAATAATTAACACTTAGAATTAAACTACTTAGATTTCACATCATCAAACATTTAACTTTCTGTAATTCCCTCTGCAGCTGTGATTTATTTGCATTTATTATTTTCACTATTTACCCATTCTCAGTTGCTTTTTAAGTTGCTCATACTTCCTTCTTCTGTAAGGCTGAACACTGGCTTATTGTTTTGGGTTTAGTTATTGCATCTTACTCATACTCACACTTCTGCTGGCTAGTTTAAAAAAAATAATTGAATCAAATATGGTCCTCAAATTGCTGAAAGGAGTTTTCTGTTTATTTATTTTAATCATTGCTTTCACCTCACTTGTTATTCATAACATGCATACTCATTACTGCAGTTTGATTGTTTAATATTGACAGGAATATCACTAAATATATATTCTCCCTATTTCTCTCACTAAAAAAACACTCATTTTGTTTTCATAAGGTTTAAGAAAGAACACGTGAAGAGGAAGTCTCATTATATTAGAAAGCTTGTATCAAGAAATACAGATCAGAGACCTCACTCAATGTGACAAAGTTAGCAAATTTGTGGAGACAAAGGCCCAGTAGATAACTTGAGAAGAATGGACCTGGGAAATACTAGAAAATTCACCAGCTTTGACAAAATGCTCTTTGAACGTATGGTTATACTGGGAAGCTTCAGAAAGCTTTTATAACCGTAACAATAAAGGAGAGATCCAGGGAGAGACATCGACTACATAAGTATATAAAAATCGTTACACTGGATCAGGACAAAAGCCAAAAATCCGCATAAAATTTCTGACAGTAACCCACGCATATGTTTGGGAAAGAAGCACAAAAACAAGGATATTTTCTCCAGTTTTCTTGCCCAGTTTCCATCAGTCTGTTGCTGGAGGACTTCCTGAGCCAGCTGCTGATTCCTCAGACTTTTGTTTCATTGCTCTTGATGGACATTTCTTCCATCCATTTTTCCCGTCACATTTTGCACTTGTATATAGTCCTGGCCTTCAGTATCCTCTGCCAATGAGTTCCACTCTCTAGAAACTGTGTGGAAAAAATACTCCAATAGTTCCTCCAGTATGTTTTAACCCCTCTGCCTTGTAATTTGTTTGATCTCTTCTCCTGTATTTTTAGAAATACTGGGTATTTTTCCCTTACCTTTTTTTTTTTTTCCCTGCGATACTTTCATTTCATTGTACCTCTTACATTTTCCCCTCATTGTCACTTTTTCAAGCTGGCAACTCATAATTGATTCTCTCTTTTTTGAACATCACCTTTGTCTGTGTATTCAGAACTATTTTTTTAGTTCTACTATGTTTTAGTGTCAGTCCCAGAAGCCAAAGAAAACAAATACTTTCCAAATGAATAAACTTTCCTTATTAATATAATGTTTCCGATTTTAAGAATATACAGGTTTCTTCTGGAGTATGGTTTCATTCAAAATTAGCCTGAGAGTTTGTCAGGCCTCAGAAACCAAATTAATGCAAGCTGGGTGTGAACTGCACACCCACATGTGCACAATTGTTTCTTCCTTGTTTTTACAGTTTATTGCATGTATCTGGCTGCATAATTCCTAGCCCTTGTGCTTTCTCAGTCAATTTGGGGAGAATTTGTTTATCCCTCAAGGGAGATTATGGGAAAGTACTAGCAGACTATCAGCTTTCTACTGAGTTAGTCAGCATCGTCTCTGCAAAACACCAGACTCAAGAAAAACCCCAAACAGGTCTAACTGTAGTCTGCAGTGGGATAATTTACTTGCTCTCAAGGTACTTTCAAAGGAGAGTAACATTTTCTGTTTGTGTGTGTAGGTGGACTTTAGGGTTAAAATTTGTATACGAGCTTTGGTTTATACTGCTGTGTCTTCATAAGTTATTCTGGTAAAGATATTTACTCACTTCCTGAAAATGCTGCTGTCACCCTTTCCGTGTTTGGTAGTTGAAATAGTTACAGTGTGAAGATTGCCCAGAGCACACTTGAATCAAAA
>WEIS01010477.1:0-43350 GCA_013389965.1 Todus mexicanus
AAAAACTTGCTCACCCCTGGGCAGGTGTGGATGGAGGGCTGGGGAAGGGCGGCAGAGCAGTGAGCAGCCTGGCACAGGGAGCAGCGGGGCTGAGCGCTGGATGCCGCGGTGGTTCAGAGACCCTGCTGAGACCTCACGACAAAGGCAGCACCACAGCAGCAGATTTCATAGCTGCAAGCGCCGGGATGTGCCTGGACATTGACTCCTGGGTGCCTGCCAGTCCCGATTGCAAAACCTGCCAAAATAACAGCGTCTCATAATGAGCTGGGAGCAGAGGAATGTGCACGGTCAAGCTCCCTGCCGAGGAGTAACTCTCTCGAACCCGGCATTGCTCTGCCCCTGTAAGAGAGAGAAACCCACAGTTTCTCGCAACAGCCCCGACAGCAGCTACGTCATGACCTCCACCAGGAAGGCAGAACCCCGTCTGCCAGCTCTGGCGGGAGGGGTTTGTTATACACTGCCTTTCCTAACCCTCAAGAAATTCTGAAAATTATCCAAACTGCAGCGCTTTCTCCAGCCAAGGCCAGGAGGGAGTTAGCAGCAATATTAGGCATTGGGGCACGCTGGTGATTTTCTGTGTTTCCTCTTAGCAAGAAAATGGTATCATCTCGACAAACATGTGCACCAGCTTGCTGAATCAAATAAGCCTCAGCACCTCACATGGCAAGACTTCGCAGCAAAACAATCAGGCTGACAGATTTTTGTGCGTTGACATCACAGATGGGAAAAAAGTCTTACTAATCCTCCAAAGTTTCTTCCAGTGGATGATTTCACTGAAGTCTCTGGATCATTCCCATCTGCTGCAAATGAGCAGATAGAGCAGAATTCAGCAATAAAACACAGGAGATTTGGGCAACAGCTTACTTGGTATCTCAGCACCCAGGAGCATGTATTTTCACAAAGAGCACTGGCAGCAGCAAGAGGGTATCTGGGGCTAATTGAAAGCAGTGGTAGAGTACAATTTGGCTAACCTTTAAATTGCATGCTTTGTGGCTCCATCACACACAGAAATGTTGCCTTTGATCCGCCAACCATCAATGCCTTGCTCCAGGTCATGACAACTTCTTTCAGAGCCTCTGGGTGAAGCAGTAAGACTGTTTTAATCAATGGATATGTTCATTCATTGAACACTGATGTCAGCAGCTGCTGTGGCACCTTATGGACAAAAATCCTTTCTCCAAGCCCATCTACACCCAAACAGATTGTGCAACTTCCAGTCCTGCTAGTGGTACTTGCCTCCCAAAACCAACCCTGTGGGAGATTCACATTAATTCTCAGCCTGGGTGGCGTTTTGCCCATTTTAATACCTCTTTATCACCACGATCTGATTGCAGCAATTTCCTGCCTAATTTATTAGCTCAGACTTTGGCTACTAGCGCAATACAGATGCCATGATACTGCACCTTAATGGCACCTGCATTGATCTGAACCTGCCTGAAACCATCCTTCTTGCCCTTTCCGTGGCTCGCGCTCTGACCGCGCTGACGGCTCATTTCCCTAACCGCTTTCATCAAAGCACAAACATGGTCTAAAATTACCAGCTATCAATTTTGCTGCAAGTAAATATTAGAGCACCTACGTGTAGGACAAGTAACACTGATTAATGGTTTGTGCAGGCAGGCTGGCTTTAAGCTACAGCAGGAGCATTGCACTCCCCGAGCAGGGAGCATGGAGGAGGGATGCCTGCTTAGAGCTGGTGGGTCACAGCAGCCTCCGCCTGTGAAACTGCCTTGAGACATTTGCTGCAGGAGCTCTTGCTGTGCATCAGAGCTGGGGCCAGGAACAGTCCTGCTGGGATATAATGATGCCCAGGATGTTTGGGAGTAACACAGAAGAGTAAAAGTACAACGTGGGACTACTTACTATTTATACCTTGTGTTGCTTTCTTGCATTTAAGCCCGCTTAACAGCCAGGCTAACTCCAGCTCAACTGGTAGGTGTCCTCACTGACATGGTGGGAGCAGGCTGGAGATCCCAGGCAGCAGCCAGCCTCTGGGTTGGAAGCGATACCTGCTCCCATCAGCAGACTGTCTCCAGGATCCTCCGTCTCTTGCTGGAGAAATTCTCTGGCTGGGGCTGCTGCAGGCTGGCTGCTGCTGCCACCGATGGAAGCACCAGGTGGGCTTGGGGCAGCTCCTTCTTCATTCACCTGATACACTTGCCTCTGTCTTGCAGTGGGGCAGAGTGTTACTGCTCAATACCAGATTTTATTACTACTTCTTACAGTAAAATGCAGTCGCACTGCATGCAGAAGTGATTTTTCAGATGGAAAAAGGAAGGTTTGGGAAATAGCAGGCATTTTCCACTCATTTACTGAAATACGCCTTCCCCATCTGAGCTGTCACAAATGAAGCTGTCTGACTCCTACAGTACCCATCCCCCTGCCCAGCTGGGTCTGGGACAGAGTCCCCTAATCTGCTTTGTTCCATGGGGAGAAACAAAAGTCTCTATCATCTGGCCAATCATTAACTCCCTGCTGTGAGCTGGGGAGGTTCGAGTAGCCGTCCTGCTCTGCAAACACACTCATGGCACGAGTGGAGATTAGCAGGAGTGTTTTTGCAGCCACCTCGTGCCATGGAAGTGACAGAGCATCAGGGACCAGGCAGAGCTCTGACCAGCCTACACGTCCCCTGCTCTTGGCTTTGCCACTGCCAAGGTCACCACCACAGTGCAACCAGCACAACTTCTTAGGTTGTAATGGGATTGCATGAAGTTTCTGCTGGAGCCAGGGCACACAGAGCGGGAGGGAGTGCTGGGCTGCCCAGCTGGTCCCCACCAGTGCAAGCAGCACCTCAGCCAACATCTAGCATTAACCCAGAAAAGGAAATGTTTAACTAACCACCAGGACCTCCCTGCAGCAGGAGGTGAAACTCTGTCTGCCTTAAGTCCCAACTCCAGATGACTTTAGTGGGGCCAGAATTTTGTCTGCAGATCAAGAGCCTGAACATGACTGGCAGCGATGCTGCACTCCCAACCCCATGCTGTGAGTGGAGATTTAATAAAGATAGCGATAGGCAGGGCCAGGCAGAGCTGTCTGCTCTGTAATTCACAGCTTGCATCAAGGCTCCCTGGCGCTGCGGCCAAGCAGACAGCGAGCCCATCTCGGCGGCAGCGTTATCTCTCTGTCATTGCATTCACATCAGCTGGCTGCATTACACAACCTTGGAAAAGCCAGTATTTGTGTTGGATGCTCTCTTGACATGTCGGGGGTTTTTTAATACACAGGAGATGTGTATACACAAGAAAGCTCCTGGTGCCGCAGCAATTGTCTAAAGAAATGTCAGCCAGCAGCCAACATCACTAGCAATGTTGGCTAGCTAGCAACTCAGAAACTAAAACCACGTCGCTTCTCCAGCAGGGCAGGGTCCAAGTCCCAAGAAATGAGCCCTCTGTGACCACACATGCTTGAAAGCTGTATTGGAGATGTGCCGGAGCCGTGCCAGAGCCACGGCTGAGCCGCTCGGCCAGCTCCTGACATAGAGACTCCCCTGGGATCACTCCTCTGGGGATGACACCTTCAAACAAGACCCCCACCTACAAAACCCCTGCAGCACTCACAGCAACTCTGTACCATGCTGGGCACAGGAGACACAATGAGGGATGCTGAGGTGAGCTCCCAACATCACCTTCTCCTGGGACATGAAGCCACTTCACAGAAAACACGGGGGCAGTTGGTGAATGACGCAACTCTGTCTGCAGGAGCCATTCCAGAGAAGTACCACCCAGCAATCAGCCGCCTTCACACAGTAACCTTCAGGGAGCTACAGGGGAAATAAAAGGCTTTTTGTTAATCCCAAAGACTCAGGAAACAGAGTGAGATTACTTACTAAGTTAGACAGCAAATAGAATCGTTGTGCAAGGAGCTCCTAGAAAAATAGCTTTGCCATGTAAAGTCATTTGATTCAGGATGGGAGGTACTAAGCACCCTACAAACCCACTTCCCTGCAGAGAAGAGCCCAGATGTGTGGCTGGTCAGGCACCAGCACATATCAGACAGAAATATGTCCAGAAAATTTAGCTTGCCTTTTCCCAATAAGTTTCACTCAGTTGAAAGAGGGCGATGATGGATCACAACCCTTTTCCACTACCACATCTACCAGCCATAACCAGACGTACTGAGGAGCTCGAAGCAGGTTTAAAATGATTCTCTTTTCCCCCTTTGACACATCTCCAGTGAACTCACAGACCTGAAGCTCACCATGTGCCACTTAGCCTGTTTCAAAGGCAACTGGAGGGCAGTAGTACAGACACGCATCCATCGCTTTTTCAGTTCAAAATTGAGCCAAATGGTTTTTTGGAGTGTGCAATGAGCAGCCAGGCTACAGGGCAACGAGCCATGTGAGGGAAATTTACACAGCCACTGAAAGCTCATGGGGCACATGTGGGCTGCAAGGAAGGTTGCAGTTTGAGCAGACAAACTACACAACCTCCCCACTTAAAGCCTTCTCCTCCAGCCTTAGTCTAGGAACAAAAGCTGTATGGGATTTTCAAAACTCTGTCCACATCTAACCCACAGCTGGCTGGGACAGGCTGACCGTGCTCACGCAAGCACATGTATGCACACATCAGGGGAATGCTGACCAGCCTACCTCTCATCTCCTGCATTTGATGCATCACGTCAATTAGATTTAACACCCTCTGATCAGGAGGTTAAAAAAAAAAAAAAATTTCAAGTCTCTAGTAGCAAATGGCCAGCAACTCTTCCTGTGTTTCATCTGCTGTAACAGAGCAATACCCGTACAGTCCTTTCCCATTTCTCTCTCATCTTCTTTTTTCCAGAAAGAATATTCCCTTCAGCCCAAGTGTCCAAACGGAAGCGGGAAGCCTGGGAACGCCGGCTCGGGTGAGTGCCAGCAGCCAGCGCTGCCCAGCGAGGGCTCTGCAAGGCGAGCTGGGCGATGCTGGGGTTCACACGTGGCTGTGCTGCGCCCTTGGCTGGAGAATGAGGCTGGGATAGGGCAAAATGCTGAGACAAAGAGAGGAGCAAAATGGGGAGAGGTGAAAATAAGCGAATAAGCACCTCCACATCCTTGGCAGCCTGCCGTCTTTCTCCAGTCCTTCCTGGGACCAGGAGCATCAGGCCAGGATGTGGCTATGACAGTGAGTGTGCCCATGGGTGCTGTGGCATGTGGATGTGGCTGGACACCACGATGGTGACCCCTGGCTTCCCTTACCCCTTTTTTCTGGGTGGAAATGGTTTCGCTCCATCCCCACCCAAAACGCTGAGCATCTGCAGGCTGGCACAGGGCAACCTGGTCAGAGCTTGACCACAGCACTCACCTAAGGGCCAAAAAGAGCTGCTGCGGTGGTTTAACTCCTTCTCCTTTGGCAGCTTTGTAGCCTCTGATTTCCCAGGCCATGGCAATTCAGGGACAGTCAATACAGTATCTCTAGCCACAGCAAGGATGGGGACGAGGGGCCCAATCCAGGCAGGGGCTGCATGTCAGCAGGATGGGATCTGGGGCAGCAGGAGCCCAGGGCAGCAATACAGTGGCACCACCAGCCCTAGTGCCTCCAGGATGTCCATGGCCTGTGTGCAGGGGCTGCTTCTCTGTCCTGTAGCCCTTACCCCTGGGGTAGAGTAGCCGCTCCCCCTGGACCATGCAGCAGTTGGTAGATGACAGGGTGTTGCAACACGCCAGGGAATAATCACGATAACTCGAGCGGTTGCCCTGGTGCCGGGCTTGGCTGTTGCAGTGGTTGCTAAAGAGAGTGGGCGTGCGGCTTCCTCTGGGGCGATCTGATTTCTCTGGGAGCGTGGTTAAGGCATGCTTAGGAGAAGTCGTCCTCCGTGGAGCAGGGACGCGACCTCTCTGCCAGCAACAGCAGCCGTGCTGAGCAGACTGCTCAGGCGCCTGGGAACACACGGAGCTGTTTGCTTTGGAGGGAAAACACGCTTAGCTTGTTCATCCATCCTGCGGAAACATCATCCAGCAACGAAGAGCAAAGCGAGCAAGTTTTCAGGGTAGCAGAGAGACCTTTTGGACGAGCACTGAGGAGTGGGCAAGGCCACTCAACTGCTGCTGGTCAAGTTCCATCCCTCACTGGGGTCTCTGTGGGGTGGCAAGAGCAGCAGGGAGGGAGCACCGGTGCAGCAGCTGCCTCCACGTGACACTCAGTGCCAGCTCCCAACGGAGAGACGTGGCAGCTTCGCTGGACCTGGCCAAAAGTCATGCAGGCACAA
The DNA here is from genome assembly GCA_013389965.1 of Todus mexicanus. Lineage (NCBI taxonomy): Eukaryota > Metazoa > Chordata > Aves > Coraciiformes > Todidae > Todus > Todus mexicanus. The sequence continues at coordinate 6,184 of WEIS01010477.1, forward strand.
GCGCAGCCAGGCAGAAGTGGCAGCCTCAGCCCCCACAGTCCCATATCTTGGGGCACAGGGGAGCTCCTGCACCCCGGGCTCCCCAGGGCCACGCTGCGGAAATCAGGTAAGCCCAGGGCTCCCCGAGCCACCCCCGGGGGGTCCCCGCTTCTCCGCCAGCTCCCCGCTCTGGGGATGGGCTGCTGAGCTCCCTGGGATTGGACTGCACTGCATATGTATGTACACACGGGTGATTTTGGACCCTGTTTTTAATTTTATTTGAGATATCATGTAACTTTAACACTTCGGTAGCTGGTTGAGAAGCTGCCCTTCTGCTTCTGCCTTTCTAAACAGACCTGTGTCCCTTAAGAAATTCCCCAAGCAAAGCCGTGCTGCAAAAAAAAAAATCAAACCCTCTTTTTGGAGAGGCATTGGGCTGGACAGGGGGCACTTGCTAATACAATCCCTGCAAATCAACGTGGGAGGATTTTCTCTGTATTCAACAGAATACCTTTGAGCTGCCTTAAAACATTTGTTAATGATTGGCGTATGTCTCTATTATAGGCGGGCAAATGCACAGAGCAAATATTTGATAGGACATTAAAAATAAGTTTGCAATTGAGAAATGCTGCTGAGCACCTGCCACTGCTTAACAAAACTGAACAAGCCGCTCCACGCATCGTCTGCAGAAGGCACAGGGCTGATGTCCCCTGGCAATTGTTAGCAGAGTGGGATCCTAGCCTTGTTACTTTTTGCTTGTCACAGTCCAAGGTAATTAAATGAAATGATTAGCCAGCACACCCAACCCTGCCTGCCTCCGGGACAGGGAGCTCGCTGCTGCCTGACTGTACAAGCATTTCCAGCGTTAGCCAATACGAAACAGGGAACTTGGAACTTCAACTCAAGGCAACTCAGTCGGCCCCAAACTTGCCACGATTTCTCTCTTCCTAGTAGGTGTCTGTGAGTGCAAAGCTCAGCAGGTGACCACAGTGACATCCCACGGTCCTTTACATTCGGGATGATTGCAGGTGGTGGTGCGTGAGCAGCCTGGGCTGAGCCCAGCGCCCACTCTGTGCCCTGTCCTTAGGTGGGTGTGGTGCTGGTGTAAACGGGAGACCCCAGCTCTATGGGCTACAGCGCTGGCATGATGCTCAGCAAGGGTGGGCAGGACAGGCTATACTGGTGGGAAAACACTGGCCATACTGGTGGGAAGCACTAGTTACACTGGCAGGCAGTCCCATCCCCAGCATGTGCTCAGCAGAAAGGCAGAGGCAGAACGGTGGTGACATGTGGCAGCGGTGCTGAGGCTGCAAAGCCGTGTCCCTCTGCCTCATTTTACATTTCCATTTGGGTTTTCTTTCGCCTTCCAACCCTGCAACCTTGTGGGGTTGACTCCTGAACATCAGGGCTGAGCAAAGGCAAAGGGACCTGGGGCGTGCGCATCTGCTGCCCTGAGACAGCCACCCGATAGCTGGGAACCACTTCCCACAGCAGCCACATCGAGTTACACTCACCCTATTGCATTATAAATACCAGAATTAGCCTTACTTAATTATTTAAAACTATAGATTAAAAGCAAACAAAAGCTCTTTGCCTTCTTTCCGGAGCAAACGTATCATTTATCAGTGATACGGTCACCTGGTGACAAGCAAGAGGGAGTGTGCCAGGTCCATTGGTATGAGAGCTGGCACAGCAGGAACTGGAGGAGAGGATAATCACAGTGAGGATGGAGTTGGGACCATCTCATCTAGGGAGGGGAACAAATCTGCCAAACTTTGGGGTCGCCATATTATTATTATCATCGTCATTATTATTATTAGCGGCAGCAGCATCATTATTAGCACCATCATCATCCATCACCAGGGCAGTAAGCCACAACAGTCATTAAGCTGATATGAAGGAATGATGGGGATTTTGTGCGGGGCTCGACAGCATAACAGCGACACACGGATTAGTTGGGGCATTAGGGTGCATTTTGCAGGCTTGGCTATGCGGGGACCTCCTGCAAAGAGCCTCCTCACCAGGCAGCACCCACATCTGACCCCCTAAAACTGTCACCTGGGTGTCTCACTTTGCTCTGAACCTATCAACCATGCAGAAAGCAGCTTCCAAAACCAAATGCCCAGCTTTGAGGTGGAACTGGCTTGTCCTCCCAGCAGCAGATCCTCCACAACACAGTTGCACACCCCAAAGCTGCTCTCACTGCACAAATTTTTGCAACTCACAGAGACCAACACACAATTACTTCCCTTCTCCATGATGCCAACCACAGCTATTCAGTGTTTTAAAATGTAATCAATTAACATTAGGAAAATCATGCAAATTAGCAAATGCCATCAATTCAAGAATCCAAAATGAAAGAGAAACTTTCAGCTTCATTCTTTGTAGGACTTTACTTACCATATGACCTTCTCTGCCATTACACTCTCACCGGAAAAGCTGTAGGGCCAAACTCCAATCCCTCTTCAGATGGTGGAAACACATTGGTTGGAAGTTCATGCTCTAAAATGAGGGGGTGGGAAAAAAAGTTAACTTCTGGTTAACCCGGTAGAACTGTGCGGGTACCAGGGCTTACAAGGAACAGAGGCTGGTTTAAAGATCCTATGCACCTCCACCTGCGTGTGCAAACCCTTGCAGGGCATAAGGACAGGCTGGCTCCTCTCAGCTTTCCCAAGGACTGGTGGGAGGGATGGTACCTGCAGCGTAGGGCCAGGAGGTGCTGTTGGGGGCTCTAGCCCAGAAAAGGGAAGGTTTCCCCCATGGTTGCAGTTAAATGTGTCCAAAATTCATGTTATTTTGCATGCTCAGGTTACTTGTGTAAATAGCTTCAAACCAGCTCTGCTGACTCATTTTGAGGTTTTGCAGTCACCTTACTTGTGGGATGTGTGTAACCAGCTTCCTTCAGCAGCCCTTCATTCACCTGTCAGTTCTTTAGAAAAGAGGTATTCATGAATAAACCCCAGGCATTCAGAAACCCAGAACTTCTTCTCTTTAGCCACAGTTTTAATTGATCATTTCTGCCCAGGAAACGATCCCTTCAGTCAGTGGTTTTACAAACCCAGATCCAGGGCTCTGACTCTGGGCATCCTCAGATTTTTTTACCCAGTCTCATCCCTTCTACCAAGTAACAGGGTTTCACGGAATTACAGAGAGCGATATCTTCTGAGCTTGGATCCCATTCCCAGAATAAGGCCTTCTGCCTGTTTTTTGCATGGATGGCATTTCACAGAGGCCCATTCTCTGGCCAGAAAGCGATGAAGGGAGAGAAACATGGTTTGCAGGTGGCACAGAAAAGGGCCAAGGGATGTACGGGAACAGGGCACGCAGGTCACAGAGGGGCAGGACATTGAGGAGAGCTTGGCAAGACAGAAGTCATGGGGGAGGAGGCATTTCACATGAACACCTGCAAAAAGCAGCTGGTGTCCTGCTACACCCTCCACTCTCCTATGCAGTTGCAAGTTGAGAGGTGCTGGGCAGAAACCCAGATCTCCATTCTATTGCTTTCTAAACCCAACAGCTATGGATTAATTTTCTTTTCAACCCCTTTTGTTTTTCCCCTTGTAAGGAACAGCTGGAGCCATGCAGGCAGCCGTAAGCAGAGCTGCACCCCTCGGGTTACCTGCCCTTTCCAGTGCCTTTAATCCCCTTAACATTCCTGGAGATTATTTCCATCCCGACAGGACAGTGAAGCGGGCTGCCAGCGGCAGCACGGGGAGCAGCACATGGCACAGAATCCCAACACAGAGGGGCACACAGGGCAACCAACCACAGAGAGACAAGTCATTTCGTCCTAAATAAATGCTCTGTGAAGGGCATCTCCCCTTAGTAAGGGAAAACCAAAAAGCAGCAGCAGTAAAGGGCAGCGTAGCTCAGCTCCAGCTGCAACCAAGCCCTTGTGTCTGATCCCTGTTCCCAGGCATAAGGCAGTCCTCCTTCTCCTTCTGGTCCTCTCCAGGAACACGCTAAAACATTTCTCCTTGTCCTAGGCTGCTCGGAAGCCACTCAGCACCAACAAGTAGCACACCGTGTTTTACATTCGTAGTAGGGTATATTCAATGTATCGTTTGCAACATTTAGGTTTTCGAAGGCATTTAATGTTGCACCAGATCTGCCTGATATTCTGTTCCCCGGAAGACTGGCACTGAGCACAATCAAAGTGGAAGCGATTTGCCCCAGGATTGCAGAGAGGTGATTTTATGCAAGTCTCCCAGGAGCTGGGGGATTTATAAGTATTTCCAGGTGGTCTGAGCAGGAATTTGGGCTTTGTTTTAGATCAGAACAGATCAAGATATTAAAGTCTCATTTTTCTCCTCCAGCCAGTCCCACACTCTGAGGCAGGAGGGTGGGTTGGTCTCTGGGTCATCTGAAAGATGCTGAATATTTCCTGCAGAGTCTCCTAGAAAACTAATCAAGACTGGGAGCTCCTTTCACATCTACGGTTGGGAGAGAAGATAACGCCACATGTGAAGTCCAAGTATCTGCCAGTAGCCCTGGTCTCCCCATCCAGGCAGTCTTGCTTTTTACCTACAGAAAAATCGCTTGGAAACGTGTCTTTCCTAGAAAGCCTCAGGCTTCTAAAAATGAGGAAAAGGAAATATTTAAAAGCAAGCGGAAGTCTGAGTATGTGGAAGCAAACACAGCTACTTTTTATAAGCAACACTCCAAAGCAGATCTATTTAAAGGTCATGCTGGTTTTCTGAGTACAGCAGAGGGTATTAAAATGCACATGGGTGGGTTTTTTTTTGTTTATATCTTGCCAGGAACAATATAAAAATGTCTAACAGCTTTTGCTGATTTATAACGGTGGCCAAGGATTTGCCAGAGCAGAGCCTTGTTCATTGATCTATGGTTGAATCATGCAAAAACAGACATCCTGCTGTAAATCCGCTGCAGAGACCTGGCTTGATTTATACCTCCAGCACTATAAATAATGACAAAAAGCAGCCTGATAGTGGTCTGTCTCCCCTTACACAGACATGAATTACATAGGTCTTGAAGATGATAGATCTACTACACAAGAAACATTTTGCACTGGGTCCCTATCTGCCAACCTGCAGGAGAAAGGATGCCCCATCCTCACTCCCAGCATAACCTCAAGCTGTTTCAGATGCACCGATATTTTTATATTCTCATTTTTCTTTTTCTGCTCAACACAAATGAACACATTCCTTGAATTGTTCCAGATTAAGGTCTTCTGAAGGTTGAAAGTACTATTCTTGTAGTCAGGTTCCAGGCTCCTTCCAGTCCTGGGCAGAGACACGCTCAGGGCTTTGACTTTGTTCCCAGGCCAGCAATACAGACACTGACTGGAAGCCAAACCCTTGAGGTCAGTGCCTGTACGCCTGTAGGCACATCAAGAACAGTGAAAACCAAGCTCAGAGCTACCTGCTGTGTCCTGGTCCCCACAGTATTTTTCAGGCAAATTGCACTCGTGAGGACTTTTGTATGCTGATTTAACAGCCACCTAGCCAGAATTGCTTCCAGTTGGTTGCAGTTCCTCCCACTTCTTCCTTCCTAATATTTTCTTCATTTCTACTAGTTTCAGGGGAAAGTTTTGCATCTGCCTTCGGTAAACAGGTTGATAAATTGCTGCTTCTTTGCAAGCCTCAGCCATGCAATGTTAGATTGCTGCAGTCTGGAAATAACCACATTAACTGATCCAAAACCTCCAGACTTGCTGTGATGCTCCCCCAAAATGGCTGTGTAAGCAGCGGGTCTCCCAAGGCAGGGGAAGGCCCTTCCCTGATCATCCTGGGTGTCTGGCAGGTGGAAACACCATGAGACCAAATTGAAGGGCTGGATGACACCATGCAATAGAGTTGGATGCTGCTAGGTGTTAGCTCTGCATGGATGTAGGGACAGCCTGCTCCAAGCAAATCTCCCAGGACCTGGGTCTTGGAGGTAGGGAAGAAAGGACTCCCACTTCTGAGTTGCAAAAGGAAACCCATACGTCATGGAGATGGGGAAACCAAGTAACAGCGCCGCACCAGTGCCCCAAGAGCTAGTACAGCTTAGCAGCAGGGCCCAAGAGCTACTTAGTACAGAAAAAAACCTCCAAAGTCACTGGACTTACAACCATTTACAGCATCCAGGTTGGTCCTTCGAGCTTGGTTGGCTGCATAATCCTCCCATGCTCACTGTGTTATTCCCTAGCAGGGCACAACAGGTGGATTTAAGATGTACAAACCTGAGATAGATACTCCCCAGCCCTTCTCCTGCCATGCAGCAGGATTAGGTGATTTGAAATGGGAGTTCATCCACATCATTCATGCTAAAACAAAGCTTTGCTTTTGTACCTTCCTTCCTCATCTTTTGTCTGCCTCTTCTACTGTGAAATAAAAAGACCTGAAAAGAGAAGAAGTAGAAGAAAAAAAAAAAAAGCCATTTTACCTCAGTGAAAACCTGACATATTTTCCCATTGTTCAAAACCTGGCATCCACCTAACAAAACATTAGTTGCAAACTTGTGCTGCCTTAACCCTTGGCTGTACTTCAGTCCCTGCATCTCTCTGGAAGGCAACATTGAGCCCCCCGTTTCAGCCTGTGGAGTCCAACCTTGTAGGCATTTGAGTCAGCCGGGCACTTGCCATCAAACACTAAACCACGCTACCTTCCCTGCTGCCAGCAGTGATGTATGATCCTAGGGGAAAATAATTTGATACAAGAAATCACTGGTTCCAGCTTCCAAAAGCCCTTTAAATATGTACTGAACTATTCACCCCAATTACACTCCTGTAATGGGCTCTGATTTGTTTTTCTTTGTTCCCACAGCAGTAGGGCACTGGCCACATTAACATTCAATGAGTTGTTTGATATTGAATCATTTCTTTAGCAGTATTATTCCTTACACAATTCTGTTTGATTGCAATCCACTTCACATTTGATGAGTACTTACTGACTATGAAAGAATGACCTAGCCTGCTTTCTCTTGCCTTTTTTTATTGATTCATCTTTTAAAAGGGTCTTATTCCTTTTATACAGGAGATTGCAATAAGAGAGAGAGGCAACATCACCAAACAACTGTTTTCCTTGCTGCTCCATCAACCCATATAACTTCACACTAGGCCCCCCAAAATACTGTAATAGCAAGACACCGACATAGAGCTGCCTACACCTTTTTCCTGGGACTTTTTGTTCTTCCTGGTAAACTTCCAAATTGTTCCAGTGAATAGTGAAGAATAAATTGCTCTTTCTGAGCCCCTGATTAGACCGTACGCTGAATAATGGCAGGCAGCCCCACCGTGCTCTGCATTTAAAGACACAGCCCACTGCCTGCAGTTTGTCTTATAACTTGTGCTTTGCACTCGCTTTTTATAGGGGTTTTATGTAAAGGAGAAGTGTAGAGCACTTGGAAAATACCAACAGCGAGCATGCCCTGTGGTTTGCCTGAAATCCAAGCTGCCACCACTTTCAAAACACTGGGCTCTTGTACTTATATCCAGAACATACACATTATTACAGCACGATCACATACTGCATGGGTGAATTATGCTGTTCCTTATTATTTCCTGGCTTGATCCAGATTATTAGGCCAGCAGGATATCAGCAAAATCTTTCCTTGACAAGAGGTTTCAGATACCGCAGCATTTCCTTAAACCTGTGCTTTGGAAGCCCCTCAAGCCCCATAGCATCCCCTTGTGCTAAGGGATCAAGGTCCAAAGCAGCAGCTCAGCACAGTCCACACCCAGGGCTGTTTCCAGTTTTAGCCGGACCTATCTTGCATTAATTAATCCTTGGCACTAAATGCTGCAGCCACTGAAGCAAGCAGCTGGCAAGTAATTTAAGTGATCTAATTAATCTGTGCTTCAACAACAACACAAAGGGAATATTTTTTTTAACCTCTAAAAAACCCACACCAGCACGTGGAGGCATGTGCATGCAGACACTGACACGGGTGTTGAGCAATGGGGGCAGGCACTGTCTCTTCTCCCCTGTCTTGCTCAGCGGAGAAGAGCACCAGTGGCTTCCCACACCACAGCAGGGTGAGACTTCTCAAACAACTCTCTTTTCTTGCAGCGTCGATGTACACTGAAATACAGCGGGAGCAACCAGACGGTGGGAATATCCTGACTCATCCGGACTACATAGATGGAAACCCAGACCTCATCAAACCTAAAAAGCTGCTAAATCCTGTGAAAGCTTCCAAGAGCCACCAAGAGCTGCACAGAGAGCTGCTGATGAACCACAAAAGGTAGGAGGTCACAGTTTGCTGCTGGAGTGGTCTGAGAGGTGCTGAGCCGTCAGAGCTCAGCAGCCGAGGCACAAGTGCCAGCAACAGCCTGTGAGTTGAAAGAGTACAATAAATCCCTTCACTTGCAAACAAAAGCAGCATAAAACTTGCTGTAGCCCTTTCCTCTTTTCTCTGACATGGCAATTTCTTTTCAAACAAGAGCAAAATTAATCCCCCTCCCCCTGCCACCCTGAAGCATCGGCTAGCACTTCTCAGAGCTGCTTGCTATTTCCACCCACACCAAGCCACAAGCGCCAGAATATGTGAGGCGTCCCTGCAGCCCCTTTCAGAGAGTCCCATACGTGTTTTCACCCTACCCCTGTTTGTTTGGTTTTTTTCTATCTCCATCACTGACTTGTCAAGTTCCCAGCAATGTACAGCATTCCTGTATGTTTTAAGGTCCAGCCAGAGACAGTAGGAGGTGCAGGCTGGATGGAGCCATAGAAAGCTGCGAGAGCACCAGGGTGATATTGTCTGTACAAGGAGAAGGCTAATTACTGGCTCCCTGAAAATCCAACAGGTAAAGATAGGGTAGAATTCACATTCCTGACTCCCTGTCCCATCACTGCAGTTTAACTTTTTAGGGGTTCAGATACATCAGAAAAATTACACTAGTGACTGAGAACCTATAACCACATTATTCCTTCATGGCAACTGTCTGAACATCAGCACAATAAAAGCAGATTCAATTCAGCGGCTTTTAAGCACAGCAAGAAATCTGCTGGCTTTACATTAACATTTTTCTGAACAACCTGAAATATTCTGATGCAATAGCACTTTGGCCATCTAATTAAAAGGAGCACAGCCTTCAAAAGGACTACAGTCATCACAGGAACCAGACACACATTAATTCAGCAAACAATCAAGCCTGCCAGCGGGGTGTATTAATCAATCCTGGCACTGGCTGGGCTTGGGTTTGATTTGATTTTCCCAGAATCAGAATTACAGGGCCCATACTCAGGCTGTTCTCCAGCATCAGGGCAGAGGTAACTGTGCCAGCCAGGTATTTTTAAAACTCTTCTGGCTTAAGAGTGACCATATCCCACCTGGTGATATTGCTTAGTTTAAAGGCTCACAGACCAGCATTGGCTTTGATCTCACAGAACATTATCCCAGTCTAACCACCATGGGACAAAGAATATACCTGCTTTAGCTCTGGCCTCCCAAATACTTTTTCAGCAAATACGTGCAACAAACCCTACTGCAAATAATAATCCATTGTTTCTGGGTTCTTGTCACTTTTGAATCTATCAGTTTTGCTTCCTGCTACACATTACTACAGAGGGAGAGAGAGGAGAAGGGGAGGGAGAAGGATCAATGACTTGCTCCTGTTCCTGCTTTGCTGTTGTTTTTTCCCCTTAAGCAGCAGGGAGAAACAACTAAAATCAGCAGCTTGGGCAATAACCCCCCTATCTTAGCAGAAACCTCTAGGTACTAACAACACAGGCTGATTAAATCAAATAGGAACAAATCCACAGGCAACATTGCAAGCTGTGTGTCTGGCAAGCCAAGGCAGATTTGCCTTCTCCCAAGCCTTGGGAAAAGCATTTCTGCAGCATCCAAGTTACTCCTGCCTTGAAAAATCATCATGAAAGCTCTGGGGACAACGCTATGGCTACCTTCACTGATCTTGCCGCGAACTTTGTCCTGTCATAAAGCTAAAGAAAAAATTAGAATAGGAAGCATCATTAAACGTGGCACTGGAAGGATGCAAGCACTGGTCCCTAGCCCTGTTGTGCAGAAGTTTGCTGCATCTGGAGAGCATTTCCCTCTCCTGTCTGCCAGTTCAGTTTCTCACGATGTGAGATACCACCTCTGCACCTGCCACCTTGCCAAGAAAGCCCTGTGGTCCCCAGGGTGTGATGTCTCTGCTTTTAAATGACCTTAGGAGAAACCAATCAGCCTTTGGTCAGCAGAAACCTCCAAGTGCTGAGGAGGAGCTTTTCATTGTAGCACACGCTGACATACCATGCCCTGGGCAAGCCCTTAGCACAGACAAGGGGCGGTCTCCTTCTCACCTCAAAACAGACCTTTACCTACAGGAACACTCCACGTTTTTCAATACGACTTGTAAATATTCTCAGCTTACTGATTTAAACCCAGCTCACACAAGTGGTCAAGCCCCACTCCTTCCCAGTGTGTGACAGCTATGAGGTCTTCCACTCCTCAAAAATACAGCTTCAGTGAACTACTTGTAGTCCTGAATTTTCTCATGAGATTACTTATATTCCAGCTGCTACTGCAGAAGGTAGCCTACGTAAATGCATTCTTGACCATTTCTTAATAGCCTGTTCTTCAGTGACACAGAACTGTGCAGTTGCAATGAAGTCTCTCCTGAATTCAGCAAATGTTTAACTTCCCAGCAACTTCAGGTTTTGTCTCTCCCTGGCCAGGGCTCAGTGGGGCAGAAAGGCACTACTTTTAGTGCTTTAAATCAGGAAGCTGATGCATTTTATGAAGATGGATCCATTTTGTCATGGAGATGACGAGCTGCCCATACCACTAGCCCAGAAGGTCAGGAAACACCAGCTGCAGGAGGCAAATCTAAGTGTCTAAATTCAGGCTTGACAATATTCAAAGTGTTAGGCTTCTGAAATTTGCTCGGAGAACTTCTTTCATCTCTTTGCCACATATTTATGCCTTGCCTGCACGTCCTTGCCATGTCTCCTTCCCCATGATCCCATCCCTCACAGAAGAGGGCTTGGAGCAGCCCCACTACCCCTGAGATGCTTCAGGCGGCTGAAGGGGAGCCAGGCGCCTGTGCCAGTGACAAACCCCCCTCTGACTTCCAGGAGAAGCGGACATTTCAGTTTGGCCTCTTGACCCAAACTTTCCATGCCAACAGGGGCATCACTAGCCCTCAGCTCTGAAGCAAAGCTGGGATGCAACGGGGCGTAAAGGAGCTGCCAGGACAATTATTGCAGATCAATGACTACCCCTGCTGGTGGAAAAAAAATCGTCCTTATTTAAAATGCCCTCAACGCAGCTGAATTTGTCAGTGACATCATAAAAATCAGTAGGAGCAGGAGCCAGCTGAAGGTCTCATTTCTACAACTGACCTAGAAAGCTATAGCACCTCAATATAATGGGATTAGCAAAACTTCCAGCACCACAAGCCCCACACATAGACAGCAAACACTGTGCCCACCAGAGGCAGGCAGCCCAAGGCCGTGTTCCAGCAGTAAGGTGCTACCAGTAACACCCTCAAAGCCTTGTGGATGGATTTGTGGACCAAGACTGGTTTGTGGAACAGGTCTCTCATGTTTCTATTTAGGACCAAGAAGAGTTTTAGGGTTCCCAGGCTGGCAGTGGTTACACCCCAAGGTGTAGGTGCTCTGGCCCTGATTTACCTGTCTTTTATCCACAGAGGTTTGAGTATGGAGAGCAAGCCAGAGCTGCAGCGGGTGCTCGAGCACCGACGGCGAAACCAGTTCATCAGACAGAAGAAGGAAGAGGAAGAGGCAAAGAAATTGCAGTCTCCTTTTGAGAAAGAGTTATTAAAGAGGCACCAGAGGCTGGATCAGGTAGAGCTGAGTTTTCAGCCACCCCTAGTTTATCCTAACCATCCCACACAAGGCACAGACCACAGGGGAGATGGGTGTGCTGGGGGTCAACCCAAGGTGTAGCATAGCTACCCCTCCATAAAACAGGAGCCATAGTACATCCTTTTCTGTTCCCCAATGCAGCTGCAGCACCCTCATCCTCACAGTGGGCTCCACTTCATTTGTACCACTTCACCCAGGAACCCCACCATGCACAACTGGCCCTTGGGCTCCTCCAGGTCCCATGTGGTGTTCTTGGGATGTGCTTTCCAGTTAAAAGCATCCAAAATAGTGTGGAAGCTGTTGCAGCACCCACCACCAGGGTGCTCAGGACTCTAGGATGAGGGGTGAGAGGCTGAAGAAGTGCTGGAAGGCGCAAACCCTGCTGCAGTCACACCCAAGCTGCTTTGGAGAGCAGTTCCTAGCATGCACACAGGCAAAAAATATGCCTGAGGACAGCAATATTCATCACAGACACTTGTCAGCAGCAGAGCCATGTCCTGGGTGCGCTGTGCCTGCCCTCTACCCCAAACCAGTGCAAGCAGTACGCAGGCTTGTTGTCACAGAAAATAAAGTCATTACTTGTCTTACTTGCCAGTATTTGCACTGCAAATGCATAAGACAAGTTTATTTAATTATTGGCACAACAGTTCCCTTGCAATAATATCAGCCAAGCAGAGATCACTTGAAAAATCAAAGCCCAGCACTCTCAGAAAAGAAACGGGAATATGAAACAAGGTGGTTGAGGGAGCGATTCATAAAGTCTTCACATACAGAAGTGAGGCAGTACGACTTACCATCCTTAGACAGTAACATAATGCTGAGAGCTTTTCCCAGGCTTCCAGGCGCCCTTTGCTGGGAAGGATTCAAACCTCCTCTTCCTCCTCCCTCCCTGGAGGAAAAAAAAAAGTAAAATTAACGTTTCAGTGGACCAGAAAAAGAGACTAAGGGTGAACATGGCTCTGACGTAACAGTCTGGGAAAAGAGCACTGACACCTACTCTGCACACTCATGCAACTTTGGGCAGTACTAGCTGCACACCCAGCAGTAACGAACACCAGCATTTTAATGTAGCTAATGCACTTCTGTCCATTAGCATGCACAGATAATAGTGACGCTTCTTTCTTACAGCTGGAGAAAGAGCAGGAAAAACAGGAAGACCATGCACCAGAATTCATTAAAGTCAAGGAAAACCTGAGAAGAACATCAACGGTGACTGGGGATGAGAAAGCAGCATAGCTTCTGCCAAAACTCAACAGGGAACCTACCAAGGCTGGCGCTAACACACACACGCTGACATCTCTGTACATGGTGGACATTCACAGCCGCATTGCTGGGGCTACTTATGGTTATTAACACTTGCGCCAGTAGAAGGCACAAAAAAGGTTTTCTCAGCCCAGGAAGGTAACACTGTGGAAAAGGTGCAGTATTCACTGGAGAAGTACTCACATGAGGAGATGCAGAGAGAAATGATGTGATTTCCACCCCCACCCCACCCCCCAGATTGTGGCTGCACGCTAACCTTCAGCTAACCCTTGGTTAACCCTTGAGACACAACAACCATTTAAGCCAGGGAGGTCTGTGGAGGGATGGTTTCGGGAACCCCTGCTTCTTTCTGGAGGCAGGTTTGTCAGGCACAGGGTGACAGCAGGGCAGCTGCATCTCTGGAGGATCTCCTGGAAACCTGACATGGTAACCAAAAGGGACAATCTGCTTATTACTGAGAACAACACAGGTCACCATAACGGCTTTCCCAAAGGTCACTGGTATTGCACTAGAGTGCGAGTCAAGCCTGGCTGAGGCTGTGTGTCCCAGCAGCACGCCTATACTGTTAGAAAAACCAACCTCAGGGTGCCCTTACCCATTCAGCACAGGCAGGTGCAACTGTTGCGCAGAAGCACCTTCAAACTGCGTTTCAAACCAGTTTGAAAATAGCTATTTAGGCAGTTCCCATCAATGCCCCAAGTGGGAGGCAAAAGCTCTGTGCAGAAAGCAAAGGCTTGGTGTTTTCAGGAAGCGTTCACAGAAGCATGCAGTGACCAGGTAGCAGATTCTTGTGGATGTAACAGACTAACTGCTTCTTGCCACTGGGCTGCCGAGCTTCAGCTCCTGACCCAGCAGCTGGACACATAGGGACCCACAAAACATGCCCTCTGATTGAGAGGTGGTCATGTCATAACGCTGTCAGGCCACTGTCCTGTCAACCACTCTGCACACAGCTGGCATTTGTAGGCACCGGGGCCTACAGGGCACAAAGGTACAGATGCAAAACTATTTGTCAGCACTTCTCATCCCCTTTTCCGGAGGTCAGAACCACCTCATTTCAGCTGCCACCTCACAAAGCAAAAAATCTTCTTGCTGCTGGTACAGCAAAGCTGAGATAGATGGTGCATTTGCACCATTCACGGACAAAGCCTACCACATTTATGGGGCACCCATGCCCTGAGGTGTTCACATCTAGAGCTAAAAATCGCGCTTTCAAAACGATCTCAGCTTCTTTCTTCTCACATCAGCCCTGATACAAAGCCCAAAGAGCATAACTCACAGCCTGCCTCTGAACACTGGCTCTTGAACGGCAAGCCTCTTTGGACCTGGTCAGCTGGGAAGGTAACACCTGGTTAAACAGTATCTACTATCCACATCTTCAGTGGATCCATATATAAATTAAGGGAAACTGGGTATTTATCACGTATTTATTAAACAGCTATTAATCCACTCCCTGGTTTAGTGGGGGTGTTTCATTCCTGAGGGCTGTCGCTTGACCTGGCAGCTTGAGTAAAACATCTGAGACCCACCACATGTTAAGAGCAGTGTGGGGCTTCCACAACAGACTGGAATATAAAAGTCCTTAACTCAGCTTCAGTCCTTGAGAGCCCAATGTCATGGCACTGTCTCTGCAGATGAGCCCCTTGCTCATCATGCTAATCCTAAACCAGCTGGGTATTTTTCAGAAAACCAGTGCATATGGTCACTATGGGTCAAACAAGATTTGAAAGGATCTATTATGCCCTTTCCAATTATAAAGTTTTTCATATAGGTTCTGATTAAAGCCATGAGGAAGCAGCAGCATCAACCAGTTTTTAAGGGAGAGGGGGCAGGAAAAGCCCGAATTTCTCCAAGGAAAAAAAAAAAGATGTTGCTAAGGATGCTTGTACTCAACTGTAAAGAAAGCTGTGTGATACTCCACTGGTTTAAATAACAAGCCAGAATTACTGTGCTGGTGATTTGTTTTGTGAGGGGCTATGGCACAGATTAAGTAACCTTGATCAAAGAGCTCAAAAAATGTCAGTAAATTAATTTGTAATATTGCCACAGGTAGAAATGCACTCCAGGAGAGGCAATCTGTCGCTCCATATGCACCAGTGAAATCAGTGTTATCAGCTCACCCAGGCTGGGATGGGGCATTTATGCCAGTCCTTGGGTGGGAGCCATCCCGTAAGGTCTGGGTAAGCCGAGTGCTCAGATCAGCAATGAAAATGTTGAAAACATTTTGCTGCTGTCTTCTTGAGAATGCAAATGCTATCTGGAAAAGAAATAAAGAAGGCGTCTCCCTTTGATGCAGTATTCCCCAAGCAAAGAGTGGGGCTGCACACCAACACAGCCCCTGATTGCTAAGGGGTGTATGGGTCATTCTCAGCAGGTGTCCAGAAGGGAAAGGGAGGGCCAGGTCATGTTATCCTAACTCAGGCTGAGCTAGTAGAGCCACAAGAAATCCTTCCAGCAGTGAAGAGACAGCAAAAAGCCCTGACCTGGCTGCCCACCAGGACCGCACAGAATGTGATCTGGGACCCAGCAGCAAGTCCGCACACTGACCCACCAAACTGGCCGCAAGCAGCCAGCGCTGGCACCTCCCACAGGATCAGGACAGGCTGTAGCAGCCCCATGGCACAAAGTGGGGCACACAGGCACTACATCCCCAGCAAAAGCTGCAGGCTTCAGCCCTTCGTGACGTCATGTGAGAAATTATGCTTTTACTGTTCAAGTGTTGGCTTAAAAATCACAGCGTTTCCCAGCACAGCTCTTGTCACTCCTGCAAACTGGTAACCACCTCCTCAGCTGGACTCAGACCAGAGCCTGGACAACTTTCACCGATGCCCTTGTGCTTCATGGTGTGGCAGCATGGAGGTGGCACCTAAAAAAACATCAGTGTAGGTATCACCAGGAAGATTTGCGGGTATCTTTGTGTCTCTTTTTCTTTTAAATGAATTCCTCCTATACCCTTTAAACGCATTCCTGAATAATTGTGGTGTACCCAGAAAATACAGATTATCAAAGTACTGACGGAAGACAATTTTTTGCACTGTGTATGTTGCCTATGTGGTATACAGTCTATATTCTGTGTTGCTGTTTATACATTTATATAAAAATATATGTCATGCAACTCTACTTAATTAATTCACACTATTTAGCGTGGACAATTCTGAAGAAATAAACTAAATGATGATTGTATATTTTGCTCTTTTCCGCAAGGAACTGAAAAAGCTCTAAAGCTGCAAGCAGACCACAGCCAAATAAATGGAATGAACATAAAAATCAGTGAAGTTTGACAGTAACTGCTTTGTTAGTGCTGCGTTAACTTGCTCATCAACGAGCTGTTTTCATTATGCGCACCCCATGCTGCACCCATTGCTTATCCCCAGACTTCATCTCAATTTGCTGAAAGTTTCAGGGTGAAAAAAAATGCGTAATCAGGCCTTGCACACTGAAACTTCGCATGTGTTTGATTTCTAACTGGCTGTGCATGCCCACCTACCCAGCAGGGAAACACCCACAAAGCCAAGGCCACATGTTGCCCTTGGATTTAATTTTTAAAACTCAGTTTTGAATTGAAAGGCAATCCTCACACTATAGAGCTCACTTCATTATTTTTAGACACTTTTAAAGTGCTTTAGCAGCACCCAAAGATCACAGATGAAGATAAGAGAGGATGCTTCACACATGCAGGTGACACACACCATGTTCCCTGAGAGCCAGGACCAAAACTGAATGCAGTAAAGCAAATGAAAAGGACTTCTCTGTCTCATTAGCAATGCCCTGAATGGCAGAGACAATTTTCAGCTTAGTACAAGGCAGAGCTGGTGCCTGGATGCAGTTCTCTGACGCCAGGTATCCAATGAGGTTGCCACATCGGGAGGTGTGTGGCATTCCTAACCCTCCAAAATCCTCACGGCGTTAGTGTGGGCAGTCAGCTCATCATTAGGAATGAGGGCACATTGAGTAAAACTGTTCTTCAGGTCAGGTTGCCCAACCACCCTGTTGCCACGTATAATAACAACATCCTACCATGGCAAGCTGCGTATTTTGTCTCCTGGCACAAACCATGCAAAGGGAAATGTCTTCACTGGAGAGCGTGGCCTTTGGTGAGACGTGAGAGCAGGGGACTCAGGCATGACTTTGTAAAATGCTTTATCAATGTTTCCCAGCTCCAGCTGGTGAGGTTTCCATAGGCCGTGCCCCAAGACTGCTGACACTAATCACATACCTCCTTTCACACGCAGATGCCAAAGGCCTTCATGTCGTGACAGTCCCTCTCCTACGGAAGAGAGTAAGAAACAATCATTTCTGCTCTTTGAAGACGTGCTGCCTTTTAGCTATGATCTGTGCCATTAACCGGATTTTTTTTTACTGCCAGAGTTCTCAATGCCAGCTTTGTAATTTATCCAGGTCATGATGAGATCTCTTTTACTATGCACTCACCCCTGAAGTGATCCTGGATAGTTTGCTGCAGCAGAATGTCCTGACAGGGAACTCTTATTTTACTGCCTAATTTACTTCTCATTACTGCCTCAGAAATGGCAATTTCTGGTTTTCTTCCTCGAGCTAGTAGTATCCTCAGACTGACCCTGACTGAACACTCCTTCTCAGGCAGTCTCCTCTGCCTATCCCAGGTATTTCTCTATATTTAGAGCATTTACCCAAATTATCTAAAACCACCACCGCCTGACTAGAGACTTGATAAAAACATCATGTGAAACCTGTTGGACACAATACTGGGGATATCCAGGCTTCTGGGAATGGGGGGAAATGCAGAATTATCAGCAACTGTGGCGTGTTCCAACACACCATGACCTGGTGCCTTTGCAGATTTTGTTGGTTCCCAACACAGCCCCACAGAGATCTCTAGGCGCCCCATGGGCATGTGGAGCTGAGGCGCATGAGAACACCGCTGGCTGAGTAGCTCCGGTGGCACCCCAGCTCAGACACCCCTAACGCAGACTGGCAATCATCTACCCGGCCAGCACCCGAGCCTGCCCAAATATGAGCCTGCATGAACATTAGGTTGCAAACAGGTTCAGGGCCAGGCTTCTTCCCACCTGCCATTCCTCACCCTTCAGGAGACCCAGACCTGAGAGCTGAACTGCAAACAGTACTCAGGAAGCACAAGGCTGAGCGCTCTAACTCCACCAGAAGGAAATAGCAGAGCAAACTGAGAAAGCCCATGGAGAACCTCAGAAAGATGTTACTGCCTCCCAAGCACTGGCAACCTCGAGTCACCGTAGGACATGATGTTGTGGGGTACAGATTGGACTACCAAGCAGCATGCCCACAGGACACCTTATGGCTCTAGTGCAGTGACACAGCATCTCTAATCTACCAGATTCATCCCCAACACACCATCCATTGCCCATGAGCACGCACATCGCTTCACAGTCAGCTGTTCTGATTTCTTGCTGCTTTTCATGGTTGCTGGGGTTGGTTCACTCAGGCTTAAGCTTAAAATTATAGTTACACAAAACTACATCTGAATTCTCATCCTCTTTTTAACTTTCCATGTTAAAGCCACTCTACGGTACAGTGAACGCTGCCTGTTTCACCTCCTTCCCTCACAAAGCAGTTTCCAGGGAGAGACAAGCGAGCCTGAAGCAGCAGCACAGCCTCACCAACAAACTGGGGGCAGGAGCGACTTCTCTCCTATTCGGCTCACACTGACGTAGCCGGAAGGGGGGGTGTTTCCAGCTCATGACCAGTAGACACCAGGACAGACAGCAGCAGGGACACACTCAGGATTGCTAGAGAAGGCAGCGTGCACCCTGCGGCAACCTCCCTCTGTCCCCCAGCACGACCAGACCCCTGAGGCGCATTCCCAGCCTCCTGGCTTGCACTCCATGTTGGGGGAAGGGCTGAGGGCAGTGCTGTAACTGAAATAGGAAAAACTTAAGCAAGTCAAATCCACAGGCAAGGTGCAGCGAGAGCCTGAGGGTTGCTCTTCTCCTCCCCCCAAAAATAAAAACACTGTGAGAAGAGCAGGGTGTGAGAGAGCTGGAAGTGCAGCCTCCAGCGCACGAATAGCCTGAAGAGAGATCAGAAAGATGCCGTTTTTTCACGCACAGAGGCTCTGGCGCTGTCGGCACTGGGAGCCATAGGGTTATAACCCTGTCAGGCCGCTGCCTGCAGAGATCGACTCCAGCTCTGCCGCGCACTCGCAGAAACACCCATGGGTTGGGTCAACCTCCACGGGCCCCAGGGACAAAGTCCCTGCAGTGGGAACACAGGAGCCACGGCCCAGGCAGGCGGCAGCAGCCACAGGGCTCCCCGAAGGACGCGCGGGACAAGGTACGTGGGGCTTCGCGTTCACACGTAGTGGATGAACACACGGATTTCTCTGGCGTAGCCTCACGGAAGAGGGAGCTGGCAGCTGAGCCTGCCCAGCGCTCCCTGGGACAGCTCAAGGGCAGCTCTGGGTTGTTTCAATCTGGTGGACTCAGAACGCTGCTTTTGAGGCTTTTCTCCCTCCCAGGACAGTAAGACACCTTGAATTAAAGGTCTGGATATCAGAAAAGCAAGAATTAAGAATATATTTGCAAGTATTTCCCGAGTTTAAGTTGTTTACACTATTAAAAATCGTTCAGGGAGGCAGGCAGCCTCTTCGAGGGGAAAATCTGCTTTATTTGCCACACTATTCATTTTTTTTTTAATTACTACCTTGCAATAAATCCTGCTAACACAGGGATTACAAGGTTCAGAGTTAACGTAAAGCTGAGCCCCACAGGACGCAGGGTTGCAGCAACAAGGGCAGCGGTGCCAGCGAGCACAGCGCCAGAAGCAGGTCCCCGTGGGCTAGGCAGCTGCACCCAGCGTGGGGGGAGAATGAGCCAGGGCTAGATACTCCCTTAAACATTAACACTTACTTGCGGGATATTCCAGCAGGAGCTTCTCATAAAAGACTGGGGACAGATTGGGGAAAAGAACAAGATTTGACATTTAGAAAAAAAATACCCCGAAGCCAGCATTTTGAGCTCTTAAATGTGCCCTAAATTTTCACTGTCTGTATTATTGCAATGAGGACAAGATTACACCTAAGTACTCATGCGGCACCTGTGCAGGTACATCTTGGCAAACCAACTGAAGCCACTTTTTGCAGCACCCAACACCTTCATGAACCACCCCCCAAGAGAATGCCAGCACCTAATGAGCCCCATCCCTCCCCAGAGCAGCTCAGCCTTCAGGATATGGCTTTGCTGGACACCAGCAAGTACTCGCAGGGCTCGGCCCTCGGCAGCGTGAATCCCGACCTCGCCAGTGAGAGGCAAACAGCCTCCTTCAGTGTGGAAAAGCTCATGGCCTGGCTGGATGGAGGTGTGGAACACACTCGGATGAGGAGGGCAGTGGGTGAGTGAGCCTTAGGAAGTCCCTGGCCACAGGTCACTGTGTAATATAGAATCATAGAATTCTTTGGGTCCCCTGCAGTGAGTATGGAGATGCCTACATCCCCACTGCTTCTACTTCTCCTTTGCAGCATGGTGGGTTTGTGCTCCCAGATATTTGCTTATCACCCATCTCTTAAAAAAGCTGAGGTGTGGAGATGGAGTCCCCTGTTAGTGTAAATCAACATGACTCCTCCACAGCCACTCCTGCTGTTTGAAGCTTTTCCCCTTCCGTGTTCCCACCCCCACTATCACTGACAAGACTGGTTAAACTGGAGCACAAGGACATCTCTGAGTGAGGGGGAAGCGTGTGGGGGCTTGTGCTGCTGTGCAGTGATCCACACCGTGATGAACCATGGTCAATAGCTCTCCTCAACACATCAGGCTCTCCTGGGTGGGTAGTGCCTTGTGTGTGTTGGCTTGGCCAGGCTGAGCTGCTCTCACTCGTGATGGGTGTGCTCAGAATGAACAAAGAAAAAAACCCAAACCTTTTGCCTCTATAATAACTACATCCGTGTTATACCCTTATCAAATGAAAAGCACACAGCCCACTGGGACCACACACTTTGTGGTGCAACTGGAGCTCAGTATAACCTTAAATGTGAATGGGCTCAAGGTTTTAAGGCAAAAAGGGAACAGCAGGAGCGTTCAGGCTGACACAGAAAGAGCAAACCCAAGAGTAGCTTTGGAATGCTGCAAAGGGCTGGTAAAGCCCTGAGCCAAAGTATGGGTCCTGAGCAGGACACCCAGCAGCTCCAGCCATTAGCCACCCTCTGGGAAAACCCAGCTAAGGCAGCTCTTGCTGCCACCAGAGCACTGGCCCAGCAATTAGAGACATAGAGATCCACAGCATTTTCTGCCTGAGGCACAAAGTGACCTCCAATGCCCTGACCAGGGTCAGTGCTTTTCCCTACAGGGTCATTATTTCCACTCATCAGACCCCCTCTCTCAAGTCCACTCGGTTACCCTCCTCCTTCCCCAAACCCACCACTTTTCAGAGTTAAGCATCAGAGCCAGCACTGGCACACAAAGCCTGCCTGCAGCCATCCTAAAAAGCCGCAGCATCCACAACTCCAGCCCTGCCCAATCCTCCCAAGCGGGGCTTGAGGTGCTGCCCATATCTCCCCAGCCCCAGGGGAACCAACTCTTCTGTGTTGCTTTGCAGTTGAAGCTATCGAACGTGACCCTGTGTTCAGCAGAGAAAATCAGTATTTCCAGAGCCAGAATGAGAGGTACGAAGCAGCAGTCAGAAAAGCTGTCCACCTCCAGAAAAAGATGCGCGAGATGGGATGGACTGAGAACGGACCTGAATATAAATACATTTACAGGTGATTCGTATTGATTTTTCTTTAAATGTACAACTAATTTCTTAAAAAGCTTTGTATGCCAACAAGGATCAGCTTTAGCAAAGGCTGGGAGAGGCCAACAGTTGACAGAGAAGGTTTTGATACAAATGTGCTACAGGTTTTTACTTTAGTAGCACGCTCAGGGAAAGGGAAAAATGATGCTACGTGGCAAGGAATGTCTCAAAGAGCAGCCTGTGGGTACAGCAGGATAGATCAGAGCAGTTCACATTCCCAGTTGATACTTCCACTCCTGCAAGCTCCTTAACTGTGCTACAGCTCTCATACCACCTCTCAGACAGTTTAAAATATATAACCAGAACTGGAAGCGGTGCCATTTCAGTTACGTTACTGACTTCCAGATAAATTAAAAATTACATTTTCTCTATCCAGGAAACCTGTACGTTACTTAAGAACAAACAAAAAAAAACCCACCACCCTAAGTTTGTAGATAAATGGAATAAAATATTTTTCACAATCTTTTCCTTAAAAAAAATTTCTCAGTACTTTGCATGGCACTGATTTTTCACATTTTCATTTTAATTACTTGCCCCTCCTCCTGTAGCCCTTTGCTAAATAAAAGCACCAGCTTGCTGTTGCCCAGAACACACACTCAGTTTGGTGGGGTTACACACCCAGTGAGAAAGTGCAAGTTCAAAAGCAGCATTGAAAAGGGCAATGCCTGCACCTGACAAACCTCTGCTGACGCTCAAAGTCACTTTCCAATATTTCATCATATGAAAGATTATACTTTTTTATTCCAACCTCTTTGCTGCCCACAGCGAGAGGGACAGAAGGGGAGATCAAGAGCTCTTGAACCTGATCATTATATTCCCAATAAAAAGCAGCTCTCCGCTCCTCCCTCAGAAGACAAAAAAAAAATCCCAACAGATTTTAAAGACCTGACAAAACTCTTCCATCTCTCCCACCGAGGTGTCCTTTTCCCAGGCCTCCTGATGCCCAGAGCTCCAGCAGGGCCAGCCCTGCGCTGCTGCATTTTGCTGTGTTAGGAGCACAGCCGCCTCGCAGGGCAGCTCTTGTCTGCTGGAACACCAGGTGAGCACCAAGCTCTCACTGACAAAGTCCTGGTGCCAGACACGGTGAATCCCTTGCACACATTTAAAAGCCCTTTTTTTTTTTAATTGCTGATAAAATAACATTATTTCTGGATGGGCTGCCAAATGTTCATTAAGCCTTTCTCTGTTAATCAAAGCAATTTCCCTTTAACTTCTTTGCTCCTATTCCCCCACACACACTTTTTCAGCATGCCTGATTTTCACTCAGGGCCAGCATAAAAGAAAGGTCGTAGTCCTTTGCTAACAATAAAAGGTATCTCTCTAGAATGAGCTGCTCACTAGAGCGCTGCAGTAAAGCAACGTGTTAACAGCCATATGAGCTACTGGGAACAGCAGAGCCACTTATTTTTACGTTTGAGAGCACATGCACTTATATCTGTGAGCCAATTCAACCCTATTCTGAGGAATCCCAGGAAGAGGGACTTTATTCCTCATATTTTCTTAGGATTTCTCACACATACACACTCAAAAAAAAAAATAAAAATAAAAGCTTAAAACCAAATGAGTTTCTCATTTGCACCATGAAAATTACTGCACCCAAGTTTGCACACATAGGATCTGGAGGGCTTTTTAGGATGCGTGCAGCCCTACCAGCTGGAGATGGCAAAGGACCTGACCAAACAATAAACCAGGTGTTAGCGGGATGTATTTTAATTTTACCACAAGAAAAAAAAGACAACCTTCTCAAGTCAGGTCAAATCTCCATGAAGCCCAGTATTGTTCACAGACAGCGAACACCAGGGCACTGCACAGCAACAACCCAACATACTGAGGTATTTCCCCAGCATGGGACTGGGAAGGTTCAGGAAATTCAGGTCTCAGATGCCTACGTATGTCATTCAGTCTAATGTCCCCACAGTGAATTGACAAGGTCTGGGGGCTTTGTGGAGGAGTGATTAGCTCAGCCTTAAAACGCGACTTATATAATCAGGGGGAAAAAAAAATCCTATGAAGTAAAATAAAGACACAAAAGTACTCACAAGCTGTCAGAGCCATGGGAGCTTTGGAGTTGGGCTGTGTTTTTAGGAGCTCAGCATCTGCTTCTCAGAACCAATAATTGCAACCGCAAGTACAGTAATGAGTTTTAACACTGAAGCAAGCTGTATTATTAAATAAGGGACAGAAGCAGCTTGCAAGGGCACTTTTGCAGCCAGGTGTTGATGCTGGATGTTGGGTAAGGTGTGACAGTGCAGAAACCAAAAGGCATCAGGTGACACTGCCTGCTGGCTGCCACAGTGTTACTGCCTTGTTCCCCACACCCCTGGAACTTCATCCGTGTAAAAATACCCTTTGTGCCTTCTCTGCAGGGCACTGGCAGGAGACGTTGCATTTCTCCTTCACCGCATCTTCATGAGAAGTATTTCAATGCTGGGCTCTGACCAACAGGTCTCCAAATGGATTCCTCTCGCCACCCAGTATCAGATCATCGGAAGCTATGCCCAGACTGAACTGGGGCACGGTAAGGCTGCAGAGAAAACACAGCATTTCTATAGGACGAAAGGTTCTGGCCCAGATTTTGAGGGGAGTTTGAGTTCAAGCTGTCCATGCTCCGCTGGGGCGGGGGAGGCCAGGGTGGTCGGGAGAAATGCCACCTGCACCTGAGAGGTCGATATCCTCAGCGCTCCTCTGCAAGCTGGCGAAGCGCTTGCTTTGGTCTTGCGAATGTGGAAAAACCAACAAGAGCAAGGGTGAAAACTCATGGCTGGATAGCAGGCAGTCACCAATGGTGGAGGGGATCAGCCAGGCAGCCTGCCTAAGCTGATGGCTGCTACCATGAACCAGGCAGCTTACCTGAGCACCACGTGGCTCAGGAGATCTTTGCAGGAGATGGTGTGGAGTCACTGGGAGCATCATCCCACAGTTCTCTTCAGGAGGGCAAACCACAAAACACTGGCAACATCCACATCAGCTCCAGGGGTCCTCCACTCTCTTGGGATACACCAGGATTATTTTTTATTTATTTTTAAAAGGAACTTACCTTCAGGGTTTGGAAACAACAGCAGTCTTTGATACCACTACGCAGGAATTTATACTGAACACACCAAAGGTCTCTGCCATGAAGTGGTGGCCTGGAGATAGTAAGTACCTCACAAAATACTTTTGTTTTCCTCATTTGCTTCCTTCAGTCACTTGGTCTGTCCTGCCCAAGCTCCGTGTTTGAGGGCCGAGGTGCTAGCAGAGGATTTTAGTAAGAGTTGCATACATGGGGAGGCAAGTTAAGAGACCAAAGGGTTTTGTACAAGTTCAAAGGTCAGAAGGGAGCCACCATTACCTATCAAAAGCCCTTGGGTGGCAGGGCTGGAGAGCTTCACTCAGGGAAACTCTCAGGAACCAGTCTTCTCTTCTTTGTAAATAATACACAGACCACGGAAAACTGGAGGGACGTCATCAATGTAAAAGATTCCAGGCGTCAGCCAGCCTCAGCATAAAGGATTCAAATGTACAAATCATGGCTCCCTTCAGGAAGGTGTTTTAACTCCAGGAAATAATTGGAGGTGCATCTGTGGATCACACCTACACTGGCCCTTACATTAGCAAGACCTACACACAATCAGCACCGATTGCTGTTAACTGTGAAGCTGTTTGTAACTTGTCTTAAGGAAACAGGGCTGGTTTTTTTCTTGCAGTGGGAAGGTCAGCAACTCACACAGTAGCCTTTGCTCAGTTATACGTCCAGGGGAAGTGCTACGGTGTGCATCCCTTCATCGTGCAGCTACGCAGCCTTTGGGACCATTCGCTGTGCCCAGGTAAACAACTCCAGACATTGCAGCACTTATGCAGATGTTCTGCCTATTTTACCCTTAAACATTTTCTGAAACATTGGGCCCAGGGAGAGAGAGCTATAATTGCCAAAACCAAACTAAGAGAGATACCCAAGGCATAGTTACCATTAACCCCAACCATTTATCTAAAGGAAGATTAAATGTATCCTGAGGCATATCCAGGCCAAGTCACCTTCTTAACCAGAAGCCTGGGCTGCTCTGAGCACCTCTGCATTAACATCTCAGTTCTG
The DNA here is from genome assembly GCA_013389965.1 of Todus mexicanus. Lineage (NCBI taxonomy): Eukaryota > Metazoa > Chordata > Aves > Coraciiformes > Todidae > Todus > Todus mexicanus. The sequence goes on from WEIS01010477.1 coordinate 32,011, forward strand.
ACCCCATCCAACATGGGTAAAGCATCATGGAAACAACCACAAGACATTTGAATGCCTGTTTCATCTGTCAGGCGAGATCACCCATGTTGGGGTAGAAGTAGAGCTGAACATGCCCTTCCTTTGAGATTCCCAGCCTGACACAAAATGAAGAGAGAAATGTTCAAGTGAAAGTAAGCAGGCTATGTTTTCTCCTGCTGCAGGCATTACCGCAGGAGACATAGGTCCCAAAATGAGTTTTGAGCACGCTGACAATGGCTTCCTCATGCTGCAGAATGTGCGCGTCCCCAGGGAGAACATGCTGAGCAGGTTTTGTGAGGTATGTACAGATTCACATCACAGACTTACCCATCAGACTTTCCTTGCACAGCCAGAGAGACAACAGGGACCTGTTTAAATTTAGGACCAAAAAAAAAAAATCTTCCTTTGAGGTGTCTGCAAGTCTCTGCGGTTTTATCAAGGGCAGAAATTACCTGAATCCTAAATGAAACTTGGTGTCAGGAATTCCACGTTCAGAGGTTGGTGATCACAGGGCACGCAGAACCTATCTGAGGCAGAAGCAGTAAGAGTTTGTCTCTTCAAATGGATACATTTCATCCACCATACATAAGCATGTAGCTTTGCTTTCAGTGAAGGATTTTGATGTCTGTTTTATTCTATGCATAGCGATTACACAACCGTCTTAGTGTTGAAGCATTGAAGAACATGGCATCTAACATCCTCTCTCTACTCTAGGTTCAACCAGATGGCACCTATGTAAGATGGGGGTCACAGAAGATTAATTATTTCACAATGACCAATGTGCGCATTTCCCTCCTGTCGGACGAAGTTATAGTACCCGTAATGAAAGCTTGCACCATTGCCATCCGATACTCGGTGGTTCGCCGGCAGTCCAAGTTGAAACCTGGGTAATGCCACACAAGTCGCAGCAGTGGGAAGGGGACCATACACCGGGTTTCCCCACATTAGACTGTATTTTTACTTTTCATCTCACCTTTCAGCACATCGCTGGCTTATTTCCTGTCCCAGACAGGGTACTACAAACATGTTTCCCCATTATTTATATTGACAAGCTTCAGTCAAAGTACAAGAGAATGTTTACAGTTCTTTCTAAGATAAGTTTCATAGTCAGTGGTTCACACAAGCAACTTGTTTTTGTTATAAATGCCTTTCCCATGTAATCCCATAACTCAGCAGAATCCAGACAAAGCGGACAACTTGCTGAATTCTTATTCCATAGAATCCTACTAGTAGGCACAACCTTCCAACAGACACAAGTCCAATATCCACAATTTACAACACTGATTTTTATTAGTCTGGTACAAATCCCTGTAATCTTCAAACAGGTATTTTCATGTGAACAGATTTCAAAAATTTCCACTTAAATCTCCATTCAAAAGCAAGAAGATCCTAATGAGAACACGGTTTGGTTCAAGCACAAACCAAACACAAGAGCAGAGGCATGCGGAACTAGTGTAACAACCAGTTCCAGCATTTGAAGCCCCAGCTGTACTAACCACAGCAAAAGTGGTGAAGAACATCCAAAAAAAGCTCAGAAATCTTAAAACTATTTAGACTCAAGTATTTTCTGAGAAACCTATCTACACTCAGGGCCACAAAGATCCAGTTTGAAAAGCACGTTTTTCAGGGTGCAGTACCACCACCTCCCCTGTAACACTTAAGAACTTGCTGTCCTGGAAGGCTTCACTCTCGCCCTCTCCTGCAGTCCCTGTTCCCTCTCTGTACCAACCGATCATTAGGCTGGTTCACCACCACAGCAGAAAAACCACTTCTTTCCTCATTGGATTTGTTTCTCTAACAGCTTAGCAAGCTGGGCAGATTTGCTGCCACGACATCAGCTCAGTCCCATTCACATATTGCTTCTCGGTAATGAAAAATGCCGGGTTTCATTACATGCGTGGTAAACTAACAGTAGCTATACCCATGTCTGCACTTTCCCTACTTCATCAGCTGTCTTCCAACAGGGAAGAAGAAGCAAAAATCCTTGACTACCAGACTCAGCAAGAGAAATTGCTGCCGCAGTTGGCAACAACCTATGCCTTTCACTTCATCACTGACTACCTGCAGGAGCTATTTGACAGGGCGTACGAAGAGATCCAGAGGAAGAACTTTGACACGCTGCCAGAGGTGAGCTGCAGCAGGATTAGCTCGTACAGTGCTTCCCATCTCTAAATATCGAAGTATTTTAGTAAACTAGACAAGCATTCCTCTCACCACTAGATAACTGGAGAAAAAAGAAGCACTAAGAGATCCCATGACGTGTCCTAAGTCCACAACCAGTCAGCAAGAGCGTTTGCTTTACCGCCCCAAATTTTTTGTTTTGGGAACTATTGCAGGGTGAAAGACCTTGGAAAGCATATCTGTTTGATGAGAGCCTTGTTCCAAAGAGCTGGTGGCACAAAACATTATTTCACAACTTTGTCTACAAACGCACGCGCAAGTATTCACTTCTAAGGCAAAAACCAAAAATGAGACTTTTTAGATAGAACATAATTTTACATCTGGAAGCCTGAAATGAAAACACACTCTGAATAAGAGCGGCCAAAGCCACTGCTGGTGGAGAGAAACACAAAAACGCCTGAGCTGAGCACAGCGTGCCCAGCACGAGGGTGTGCAGCACCCCAGGCAGACGGTGAAGGCCAGGTTCAGGGAGCGGGGTGCTACACCAGCATCCAGAGGAGGATCTGACAGGGAAAGGGGCAAAAAATTTAAAAAGGAAACTTACTCTGAGGATTGCTTTAGAACACTTTCACCATTAACACTCTGTCATTTCTTTTCCTTTTTTATTTTTAACAGCTCCATGCATTTTCTTCAGGCTTTAAAGCCTTCGTTACTCAGCACTGCACTTCAGCAGTGGAGATCTGCCTCCGGGCATGCGGGGGACACGGCTACTCCTTGCTGAGTGGACTCCCTTCCTTGTATACTAAAATACTTGCCTCTTGCATTTACGAAGGGGAAAACACCATTTTGCTCCTGCAAACTGCCAGGTAACAATTCAAATGTGTTCATCTGAAAGCCTACCCCATCACCTATTCAGCCTCTACCACTTCTTCTCCAAAACCAGTAAAACCAGCTACTCCTTTCTCACTGCGCCTTCTAAAAATACAGCTCAGGACATAAACTATTCAAGCCCTCTGTCTAACAGGCATGGAGGTGTGTGGGAATTAGATTATCTCTTCTATTTTTGGCTTTGGGATGTATGTAGGCGCTGTTCCGCATAACCTCATTTTCCTCTTTGTCTAGTAGCACAGCAAAACCATCACTATACAAGTTTTGCGGCTTATTTTTTAAGCAACTGATGTAACAGGGCATTGGTAAAGTGAGCTTGACTCAGAGAAGGCAAAGCAGTTGGATACTGAAAGCAGATGAGTCATGCTCTAAGAACACCACTTTCCTCCAAACACACACTAATGATTATCCGGAGTAGATGAAATACAGGAGAAAGAAACCACAGCGGCTTGAACTTCTAATAACGTGTCGTTACTAGAAGGAGAAAACCAAGTATACTTCCCAGGGACAGAGGTGCTACCATGTAGCTCTGGGCATGCATGCAGATACTGCTGTACTCATTGCTCAATAGCGAAGTCAGGAGAAATGCTGCAACCTTCTACTTCCAGATCTGGTCACTTAGGCCATAGTAGAGGAGCTACAAAAATAAGGGAGTGGGGAATGCTCCTCGGACGGATGTTTAGCTCCAAGAAAGGATTTCATGTTTGTCAGAATAACGTGATTGTATGTTGGAGATCAGAGAAGGCAAGACCAAACCACCATTTAGAATCCTAGAGAAAAAGATCTGGGCTACAAATTTGGTAATGTATCTAATCACCATGCTGCAGAGTCTGCTAATAGCCATAGCAAGCTTCTTCCTAAGAATTCATCACTGCTGATTGCTGTAGCATTAAATATGGCAGACAGGCTACCCCCAAGACCTATCACAGATCAGGTTACTGGGAATAACATGCAAAGCAAAAGGTCATAACTTGTTCGAGTCCATTCTGGGCCACTGATGAGATGGGTCATACCTTGCTGCTCTTAATCCAAGCCCACTTTACTTTTTACATGACCTTTTGCTGCATGAGGAATCGCAACCTTACCCTGCTCTGACTGTTACCCTCTTCCCAGGTTCCTGATTAAGTGTTTCATGGCAGCCAGCGCTGGCCAGCCTGTTCCACCATCTGTCACTTACCTGGCTGCAATGAAATCCAGGAAATGTCCAGCCAAGAACAAGTTGGATTTTCTCAATCCAGATATTTACACTGAGGCCTATCAACACATGGCAGCCAGGTCAGTACAAAGGATGGAAGATGGGGTTTCTTTCTTTGACACCAGAAATGTGTTAAGAGCTCAGCTTCTTCCTTGCTTTAAAGGGAGGCAAAACAACATGAGTTACACAAGAATTGACACCATCTGCTCCTGAAAGAGAAAAGGAAGACTCACGCAGGATTAACAGCCATGTCCAATGTTCAGTATGAAGCTTTCACATTCAGAACATCAGAAGTTTTTAAGCCACATGCTACCTAACAACTATATTCCATAGAGTTGATTCTATACTGCGATATTGAGCTGATGGCACTATTGAAGTAAATCCCAGACCACAAGCACCAGTCGCCATTCAGTAAAACTTCTTGGCAACTGGACCCTGTGCTATTCTATACAAAAAGTTAAAATTTCTCATACCTGTGAAACTAATGCTTGTTTTCGGTTAACACCAAAGCAAACACAGAGCCTCGCGTTCTGATTGTAGCCTTTCAACTACACATTCAATTACTCAACACAAATAAAAACAAGTGGTCTCATTAGTGCTACGTGCGGGATTATGGGCCACTAGGCATCATCTCTGAAAACTAGGTAAACAGACAACCCCAATGTCATTTAAATCAGTGTCAGAACAGTCATTCCTCTGAAAGCTTTGGCGTCAACGAGAGCAGGATTTGGATCCCGGTGTAGAAATGTAGAAACATAATGCAACATCTGTCTGGTATTATCACCAGTTTCATTTTGTTTTGCAAACTGTCCTTATTCACACACAACCCAAGAAAAACTCATCAGACCTCCTGGTAAACTACACGGAAGCTGAGAAGGCAGAAACCCTTCAGTACTGGGGTGGTCGGGCTGTTTCTCCCAATTTGTACTTCGATTTTGCATAATCTAAGTTCGCTCATACTGAGCGTAGGTAATTTCAAATGTCAGAAATGCCATTTTGCCATAAAATCACACATGACTTTGAGCATGAAATGAGCGCGTGTGGGCTGCTATCTCTATATACAATATGCTTTTTCAATTTTCCAGACTTGTAAGCAGCACAGCAGCTAAACTACAGGACTTGATTCAGTCTGGAGTCAAAAAGCACGACGCGTGGAACCAGTGCACAGTGCAGCTGGCACAGGCTGCAAAGGTTAGCAAAATTTACCTGCCTCTTTGACGTTCGTCTTTATGATACAATATGCAACAGAAACAACGTGAGTAGCTTTTTTAAGCCTCATTGTTTTCTGTTAGCATCTAAAGGACACCAAAAAGACCAGGGCACCACTATGGGCTATACGGTGGAAAAATTGTAGTAAGAAGCAATTCCTGATCCAAAGAATCTGCCGTCTGAATAGGCCAGATAGGAAAAGACTAGAGGAAGTAGAAATGGAGAAAAAAAGTAATTGAAAAAAAAAATCCATTCATGGCTATGCTGCCACTATTAGCAGAATCAGACCTCCCATATCCTGCAATTAGAACCTACCATCTTCAACTAATGTTCATCTTTTTAAAAGAATCCAGTATTTCTGGCTCCCAGAGGAAAGCCTTCCCAAAGTCACCCAACTGGTGGAATCACAGCAAGGGTGAAACACACCGGGCATTTCTTACACCTGCCGCTTTCCCAAGGAACAGTAACTGCAGGGGGAGCAACAAAAAGCAGTTGAGAAGTGCAATGGTCATTACTACTGAAAGAAAATCAAACCCAAGTCAAGTTAATAACAGATACAAACGCAACTCCCAGTTCACGTGGATTACACGGGCAATCAGCATGGCTTCAGCTGAAGCAGGCTCAGGACAGCAGCATTTGTTCCCCAAAGCTGGGGTTAATACAGACCTAAGCAGAAAATGAAGCAAGAGGGGAGAAAAGCACTAAATTTAAATTAAAACCAAAACCACCGACACTTCAGTATCTAAAAAAGATATATATTTTTTTTAATATTCAGTTACATACAATTCCTCTACAATTATCATGAAGGTCTTCCTTCCTTCCTAAGCTGAAGAAAAGAGGATTTTTGAAACAGATCCATGGCTTATTTTAACTTCATTTAATTTTTAATGAAAAAACATCTTGCTGTAATCTACTGCTCAGCCAGAGCCAAGCCAAATTGAAATGGTCTAAGCAAGAAGCCCCTGACAGGGAAAAAGGAACCCTAACGTACTTAACTCTGGTGACACCATCTTGGTGATTTCACAGTAGCGAATCGCCCGCTTGTAGTCAGTCAATTAGGTGAAGTCCTTGATGAGTCAGACTCTTCCTCAGCAACAGCCGAGATCCTTTCAAAACACATAAACGTAAATATATTTTTAGTGGAATGAAACTGAAGTAGAATGTTCCTACTTGAGCTTACCTCTAGGAAAGGCTCTGACCAGCTCTTCATGCACACATGGGGCTGAACAAACCGTTCCCTCCTGCATTTACTCAGCTGGGTGGCCAAGGTCTCTGGACTGAAGAGCAAGGGAAACCATGTGTCAGAGGCACGGCTAGAATCCAGCTCTGAGAAGCAAGAAGAACGTAAACATGGGGCTAGTCAGAAATAAACTCTTTCTGAAGAGCCTGAGCTACACAGGGTTGGCTGCGGTATTGTCAGTGGCGATTGTGCTGAGCCAGGAAATAGGATCTGGGCCCCCAAAGTTTCTCAGACACTTTATGGAGAGGAAAAGTAATCCAAACCCTTGAGTCTCCCCATAACTTTAAAAACTTGATAGCCTGCTGCTTTCTTGGGGCAGTTCTGGATTTATTTGTGATTTCACACCTTCCCTGGAGACTTACCCACACGAGTGGCATGGTAGGTACATGAACTAATGCCTGTCAGCTCTCCACTGCGTGGCTCAGACACAGGGCATGACACTGCTGCAGACGCCACACAGGTTAATTGCTTGAGTAGACACGCAGCTTCTCAGGCAGGTTCTGAAGCCCACGCTGCTTGTCCATGCCAGCAGGAAGAGCTGCAGTGCAGGTGTGCCGTGCTTACACCCACAGCTGGGAGATCTGTACAGTGAGGGAGCAAACCCACACAGAGACCAACATCACCAACCACTCGCAGAAATGTCAGCATCACAAAAGTCAGCCCCACAAACGGGTGGCGCCAGTCTCCTTGGTTTGCTCTGGACCTCAGCGAGTATTTCTGTAACTTGGCACTTAGACGCTCTACTGGTGTCTGACCCAGAAACCATCAGTTTACTTAAAACCACAAAAGCAAGAGATAAGTTTGGTTGTTCTTCTCTGACAATGGATGTTTTCAGACACAAAGCCCTAAAGACATTGAGCTCAATGTACCGTGAGCCCAAAGACTTCAACAGAAGTCCTGTTGATGTACAACCAAGATTCTCTTGCTAGGGGTGAACACAAACACATTCCAGTGTGTTTTCATCACAGAAACTCTTTGGGGTATTCATCCAAAATATTTAGAATAAGTACTACCATGATTTCTGAAGCAGTTTTCTGGTGTTCACAAATACCACAGCGCTGACTGTTTACAGCCCCAATTCTCTCCTCTACTGTCGCTGTAAGACATGAATGCAAAAGGCCTGGTCAACCCACAAAAAAAGAATACAGACTGGAAAAGTACCAGGGAAATTAAAAGGTTTTATATTCTTCGTGAGAACATTTGAGTCACTTGGCCTACTAAAAGTGTTTTGAGGTGCATTCACTGTTGATTGCATTTGTTTTCCAGGCTCACTGCCACTACATCACAGTGAAGAACTTTGTAGAAACTGTGGAAAAACTCAAGACCCAGGCTGGCATCCAGAAGATTATGAAACATCTTTGTGACCTCTTTGCATTGCACGGGATCTTCTCGAATGCAGGAGCCTTCTTGTATGATGGATACCTATCTGGAGCTCAAATGGACATGGTCACAGCCTCATACCTGGACCTCCTGCCTGTCATTCGGTGAGCTGCTCTGGCGTAGGAGGAGATACACAGCTATTCAGTTTGCCCTTGTGATAGATAGAAAATGGTGCTGCTGTACCTATGGCAACATCTCCAAAGTCAATTCACCTCATTCAGTTTTTATTTGCATTGCCTGGCAGCACTAGAAATTGCTGGAAACATCTACACAGAGCTCATTTCCAGAGGAAATCAAACCTAAGTGTTCAGCTCCTCTGCAATCTCCAAAGTTCTGTAAAATGAAATCTTAAACTATAAATCAAGAAATCCTGAACACTTTCTACAATTTGCAGGAAGCAGGGAAGTACATAGAGCAGCACTGGCAGGAGACAGCCACAGCAACTGATCACACCCTGCAAAATCTGCTTCAGCCACAGCTAATACAGCCTACTCTGTTGCCATGGCTGAGCTGCAACTGGTACCCAAACAATCCTGCCCACAGCTAGTTGAGATGCATCTGCTCGACACTGTTTATCACTACCTACGTGAATTCTGAGCTATGCGAAGGTTTTAACTTGCCACAACGCTGCTAGCAAAGGCTTGTCGACAAAGGCTTCATCTCTCAGTACCCAGTGCTGTTTGTTAGGAACAGATTAACTTATAATGAAGAGAACTGAGTTACTACTGTATGTAAAATTCTACTTATGCCACCTGGAGAGAAATCAGAATACACCCTAAGCCAGAGCTGAGCAGGACTGAGCCAAAGAGCCTGCATTTCCAGAATTGATCACAGAATTCGAGTTAAGCAATAAGCTTAACATGTTTTCAAAAGCATAACACATTGTCTCTGGAATTTATTGTAACTTCTCTGTGTTAGTCTATGTCTTGTTAACAGGACTCAAGAATGGAGTGAGTATTTACCTGGGTAATTAGAGTCAGTTCTTTACAGCAGAAAGGATGCAAACACTTCCCAGTGTGCAGCAAAAACCCAGCCTTTCCCAAACCTTCAAACAGCCCTTCCCCGAAAGGAACTGGTAGATGCAAATGCCAACGTTTTAGCAAACCGCTTTGCATCCCCGTACCTCAGGTGTGGGGTGCAGCCAGCACAAATTCCTACACCCAGGATGATGAGAGGACAAAGAAAAACAAACCATCCCCTGCTTAGGAGAGGATGCTGTCATTACGTATCTGCCCTTATCCTCTTGCTGACTGCTGTCAGATTGGCCCCTGGGCCCTTGGTGTGGTTCAGGGTTGCTTTGTTCCCACAGACACAAAGAGAGGAAAAGACTTTGCCACCCCACAATGAGGTAATAGAAATATGTAAGAGTAGATGAAGGTTGGAGATCAGCAAAGCATTTCACATCAATCTAGTTGCAACCTTAACTCCATTTTGTAAGACAAACACATAAAGCATAAGAAAAAAAAACAAACAAGAAATAAAATTTAAAAATCCAACAACCAAAAGCAGGAACTGGCAGAGTCTGCTGAGAAAACATCTGACGTGAGATTGAGTCCACAACTAGGGACGGACCCCAGATGATTATAAGACCCCGTAAACACCCATTCAACAGCACAGACAACTCAGGGTGTTTATAGAACACGTCTCCAAGGATTCACACCAAGTAGCATTTTTGCCATGGTGTAGGCAAGGAGAAAAACCAGCCCAAGTATTTTAGACTGAGGAACCTGGACAACTGACTTACAAGTTTATCTTTGACTTATTTTCCTCCCTCACAAAGCAACACCCACTTCAGTAATACAAATGTCGCTCATCTACTTCATAGGAAGGATGCTGTTCCACTAGTGGACGCTTTCGACTTCTCAGATAAGAGCTTGAATTCTGCACTTGGCAGTTACGACGGACAGGTCTACCAACGGCTCTACGAGTGGGCTCAGAAGTCACCGACCAACACACAGGTACGGATGCTGAGTTGCAGCCAGGCAGCTTCCGCATCAGCCAGACCAGATCCTTGCTTCCCTGTTAATAAAAGCAAGACACTTACTTTTGTAAGTGGGATAAGAGCTTTTAATTCTTAGTATCTCACTCTAAACAACAACCAGTGACACTCCAGTTATGCCACCTTAGCTCAGACAGCGAACCAAACGATCAATGCCAGCCCCAGAGCGCTGGAGCTTGAACCAGGGAGTGGGACTGTCATGCTCCACAAACAAGTGTTTGACTTTTAAACTTACATCACTGAGGTAACATTGTACAAATTCAGCTAAGCCAAAAGTCTGTTTCTATACTCTATTACGGAACAACACTAGATAGCTGCAAGAGCCACAAAATGCAGGCTGTTTTCTACCCACTGGCACATGTATTAGAGCAACGATTTTTTTTAATACTATGTTTAACCAGAAAAAGTATAAATGTTAAACAAGGCGATTTCATCCATCACGGTCTTAAGAGTTTTACTTCCACCACTTAATTCATCCATATTGTGGAGCAATGTAAAATTCTGCACAATGTAAACAGCTATTGCTCGGTTTGAAAACTCATTTTAAGTGAGATTTTTACTGTGGTAATTAGCAACTCCTTGAAATTCTGCAGCTGAACCCAAAATTTACCTTCAGCAAACATTCAAGTCCAAGCATATCTTTTGAAATTAAGTAGTATGCTGTCCCATTAGGGATGAGTATTTTGGACAACTCATACTACAGGGAAAGATCCTGCAGCTAGCTGAAGTAGCTGGTGGTTTGGGTTTGGTTTTTAATAGTCTAGCTTTCTGTATTTCAGAGATCATTCTTAAGAAAAAATTAGTCTTTTCCTTCTTCTTAATTACCATTGATTTCCTTCCACATTCTCTTTCCGAACAGATGAGCCCAGCCTACGAGAGGTATTTGAAGCCACTTCTTCACAACAAGCTATCGAAATTATGAAGACCATGATCTAAGTGAAGGCCGCCCATTTCCTCCTGTTCTTTGTGCAGCAGTACATTTATGAAGCATCAGTAATGACTAATCACAATTAATAATTAGTTGCTTACTCACAGTTCCACCAAGTTGGAGTCAAGACTCTTAGCCAGCCATTTGCATCTCATCAGACAGAAGCCAAACAATACTGAGTGGTGCCCACTGCTGAGGCAATCTAGTCAGAAATAGCCTGGAGTTTGCTGGTTTCTAACCTCAGGGGTCCTGACAGCATCGGAACGATGCCTTCTGGCTGTCTTATTCCTTTTCTAAAACCACATTACGAGCTCCCGTTCCGTGTGTTACAACTGCACAGTGCCTTCAAAAAAAAAAAAAAA